>JASKGO010007685.1:0-91658 GCA_030556065.1 Holobus sp. GC000080 | reverse complement strand
GTGATGGGGATGCCTACCCAAACACCACTACCCATATCTTGCCGGCCGTGGGGATCGAACCCATGACCACCGGTATAGAAACCGAGAGTTCGGACCACTGAGCCACGGGCCCGGCTAATCTCTTATTTTATTAAAAGTAAACGTTTTTCTGAATTTCCTTTTATCAAAAATTATTAATAAAATTCAAATTTAAAAGGTTAATAAAGTCATTATTTTACAAAATTACAAAAACTTTCAAATGTAATTATAGTATTGCAATTTTTTATTAATTAATAAATATTTTAGTTACTGCATTTTATTAATTGCTACGTTAATTAAAACATAAATTTGGAAAATATATATTTCATTTTAAATAATATTAAATTGTTATATTTATTTTTAATGAATAACAACAGTTAAGTTTTTCCTTATGCCACTTTTTTTTAACAATTTTTTTATTTTTTTACAAAAGTCGTTTAATATATCGTTAAATGAATTACTTTTTATAAAAAGATATTTTTTTTAGAAACCATCAATATTTCTTTAAAAAAATGTAAATTGTATTTTTTTAAATAAATTTAATTTGAGAATATATTTAAAAATGAAGTAAATTACAAAACCTAAATTTTAAGTAAAAATTAAGTCGCCTGGTTCATTTGAAAGAATTTTTTATTTTCGTTTTAAAGCTCTAGATTTTTAAACACAAATACAAACTTCTTTTGTAGTAGAACTTATTTTTTCATGAAATCGCGAATATTTCTTTGGTTTTGTCATTTCTTAATTAAATAATGAAAAATCCAAATTGCAAATTTAAAGTTTACTTTTATGTCATTTTTTATTGCTCAAATATTTTTTTGCATTAAAAAATAAACAGATATATTTAAAAAAATTACAATTTCTTTAAATTGATTTCCAAGTTGTAAATTAAAAATTGTCATTAACAAAACTAATGTTACCAACATTTTTGAAATGAAAGTACAGAAAAAGAGATAACTTTATATCAAAAAATGTTCCAAAAAAGTTTGGCAGAAATCACCGATGAAAAAAAAGGGCCGATATTAATTTAATAGAATCGTGCTTTCATTCTAATTAATTTCTTCATTATCATAATTGCGAGCTGCCAAGTTTCCTAAAAGCCCGAGCGATGTTGTTTTGACGTTAAAGTGATCGAAAATCATCGTTTCGCTCGAACGGAGGAGAGCACAAGCTCTCCGAGCTAGGAGGAGAAAGACGACGTAAGTAACGCTATATGCGAGCGAAGAAGTCAACTTGCGGGGATTTTTCCAAGTCGATTATCATTTTAACTGGCTGCGCACTTAGCGAAAGGCACTTAGTATCCCTTTGTTGGATTTCCCATTAGAACGTCTTGTTGCTTGCCTGCTTGGAAAAACACAGATGTATTTTCGTAGGGAAAGACTATTACGCTAATGCCTTCCTCCTTCTTTTTCCTTCTCTCCCGAACACCGAATGCTGCACACATAATACACGTGTGCTCTATTCCATATTGCTCTCAATGGCCCTTTCGAGGCCACTATCGCATAATTTCTTTCACTCGTCCCGGCCGCGCTTCACGCTAAATATTCGCCAGCCCCCACGAAATGTAAATTAAGCATCCGCTAGTTTTGCATTTCAACTTTTCAACACACACACACACACGCACGCACCCAAGCCGAAACCAATTGCCGTGGCAAATGAATACACATTTAATTAATAACTTTAGCATTTCAAGAAGATGCAAATACAGCGCGGAGTGCACCGTAGGTAACGCAATTTATGTGTGCTTAATGCTCATCAGGTCTTAGTGTTAAGTAAGAAACAAACCGCAAGGCACCTGTTGCTGCGGCCTTCTTCTGCTGCCATTGCTGCTGCTGTTGCTGCTGCTAAAAGAAGCGTTCGAACGTTTCTTAAGTAAATTATGCTAAAGTCGCTGAGCATATTGCAGATAAACCCTTTTTGCATACATAATAAATGCGTCGCATCAAAGGTCGCCTCATGCGACGTCCTCGATGGTAATGTTATTAGCGGTGCTGCTCATTATAATGCGTGTAATTTAATAAATAAGAAGCCGAGGCGGTGCAACAAAGTGTCGTCTGCACCGAGTCGCAGATTAAATTACGCGAATACATGCGTTTATGTACCTACGTACCTATGGTACTATAGGCAGAGGAGCGAGAGAATTTCGTTGCGGTTTTATTAAAGTGCCCGTGCACCTTTTGCTTATTTGCTCTTGCTGCGGTGCTTGCTGGCTTTTTACGCTAAACTTTTGTTGTGCAATTATTTATACTGCGAGTGCCATTAGCGCGTGCACCAGTTGATGGACACGCAAAAACCACTTTAGCTAAATTGGCTCAGATGTCATGGCTGTGTAATCACACGCAGCAGACAAACGTATAGTGAAATGAACCTACAGTGTTTCTACAAAGTTTAACAAGTTTTTATTGTCTTTTTATTCTCTCTTTAATGCCTCTTTTTTTTTAATTAAAAAAAGATATACCAGTCAGATTTACAGAATCACTGGAGCAAGTTTAATTTTTTTTAATAAAATTTAAATAAAAATAGGTCACCATTAATTAAAATAGAGTCAAAATATTTAATTATTAAGTTCTAAATTATTTAACCAATCCAGAACAAAATTGTATAAACAAAAAAAATTTTGTAATGCAATACAATTGTTAACAATACAAAAGAGCAATCAATTATTTTTTTAATTTTAAAGCAATGTGAAATTATAATTTTAAATTTTATTGCAATGATTCAAATATATCGGTCAAATAACGAGATGTTTTGCCATAAGTTTTCGTTTGAGCCTTTCAATTATACTAAAATTTTTCACAACTGATAGTAAAGCAAATTTCTTAAAAGGTTTTTAACTTAGAAGAGAAAGAAGTGTTTCTCTTTTAAGGGGTTTTTCAATCTAAATAAAAAAGGGGTGCCATTTGTTATCCATCTTGCCAATTATTTAAATTAACCGAGCTTATTAACGAATTATATTCAGTTAAAAAAATTCAATTTTACATATTAGAATTCAATCCATCTTTAATGTTGTTATTGAACAGAACTTCACGCTTCATCCATTGCATTTCTAAATTTACATCAGTTATTTCATTTCAAGATATGCTTCAATTTAAAACTTATTAAATTGCTTTTATTTTGGGGTAAATTAAAAATATTTAAGGGGATTCATTAACCAAAAAAATAAAATAAAAAAAAGGAACTTTTGGGCTACTTTTTTTTAACTACCAAATGATGATTAATGATTATTAATTCTTCAAACTATTTTCAATGTAAAGAGCATTAAATGGACTATAGAAATATTATTTCAGGCCCTTAAAATGATCATTACAAAGTTTCGTTATTTTAATTTCAAAAATAAATGCCCGAAATAAAGATTCGCCCCCCCTGAACTTCCAAAACTACCCCACCTGATGTACCCATTTTTCCCAACAGTAAACAAGGGAAATAACAATTTTAGATATTTTTTTTATGCGGAAACACTTGGCAGATTTTGCCACAAAGACATTATTTACAATAATTTTCCTCAATGGATTGTTAGGAAAAATTTGTTATTTTATAAAGGGGTAACTACTATATTTATAAATTATTAAAAAAATAATAAAAACAAAAATAAAAAAATTGAAAGCAAAAAGAAATGAGATTGAAACATTTGGAGTGCACTGTATGCGAGCGCATAAAATATATGTAGGAGAAAGATAGATAATGCACGTGATCTTCCGAATGCATTACGGTGCAAGGGGAACTTTTCACTCAGCTCTCACCATTAAATCTCCGGAGTTAATACAAAATGCATTTGTTGTTCTTCCATTATGTAAATGAAAACCGTTGTGGCGCGCTCGCAAATTTATACGAGCGATAATGCATTTCCGGAAAAATATTTGCGGCCTCCTCTCTCTCTCTCTCTCTCTCTCGTCTATACCGCATAAGTTGCCACTAATCGGTGTCGAACAACCCCTAGCTAGCAAATATACGCAATCGCATTGATGCGATGGGTAATAAGGGACGGCTCTTATATTATTAGGAAAGTTTAGGAAATGTTCATACCGATATATATATATATATATATATGCATGTGCATGTGTGTGTGTGTGGGTGTGTGTGTGTGCGTGTTTGATGGTATTTATGCGCAAATGTGAGTAGTATGTATGTGGAGGCTGCAGCAGTGGCAGTAATAAAGCAGCATCAAGCGCGATCGCAAACTGGAATACTGCGTATATAGTATTGAGGGTGGAGAAAAGTTAGTTTGACACGTTGACTGATGAGACGAGTTGGTGGCACACGTGTGTGATACCGAAATTGCCAAAAGTGATGGAAAATCCAAGGAAATTATTATGATTGGGCCCCGCCGCGACTACAATCTTATATATTGTTGCCGGCAACTTTTCGATTATACATTTACTTTGTATAGCCATAATATACAGGATGAATCAGATGGACAATATAATTTCGAGACATTTTTATATTTAAAAAAAAAATCTTCCATTTCGAAAAAAAAAAAACAACAGAAAAACACCTTTCAAAATAAAACTGATTATTCTGATTGCATTAAAATCAAACTAGTAGAAGGTAACAACTGATTAAAAACGAATTTAATTATATATTTTTGAGTGAAATTCAAAGTAAACTTGTTAGCAAGAATAGATTCTTCAATTCTGTCAATAAAAATAAAATTGATGGGGCACAATAAAATCATCCTGTATGTGAAGAGCAAGCGAAACAGAATACTGGGGACTGGCTGTTTCTTGTTTTAATTGCATCGAGTTTTTAATATCTTTTCGTGCATTGTACACGTAACGAACGCACTAACAGACAGAGCAATAGGAAGTTTAATCAAGGAGCGCACACGAGGCGCGAATGAGCGAGCAGAGGACTAAACACGTACAATATAGGTGCGGGGGTGTGTATAGGAGCGAGCGCGAGAAAGGATCGGGCACTTAATTCCCTTTTTGTATTTTCCTCCTCGGTCTCTGTCTCTCTCTGTTTCTCTCTTTTCTCTCCGTTTCTCTCCACCATCAGGGTTGGCTGTCTCTGTTTTACTTTGAGCTTGTGTGCTGGTGGATGCACATTAAGTCGTTTTCACTTTTCCGATGAAGCGAGAGAGGGAAAACTCGCGCGCCCGTTTGCTCCTCCGTTCTAGCGCATTGCTCCGGGCAAACCGAGACTATCTTACAATTAATCACAATCTCTCGAGTCCTGACATTTCATTAGCCTTTCTTTCCTACTACTCCGTCTCCTATATATACGTACGCAATTTAATTAACATTCGAGACTTTAAATTTTTAATAATCAAATTATAATTTCAACTGTAATTAAACGTCCAACAAACGTCCGACACTCGATTCTATCGCCTTTCTTACTTTCCTATCTCTTTTGCACTTCTCTATTCATCTTTTGTTGCTGCGCTGCGCTGCTTGTACAGGATGTTTGGTTTTTGATTATTTTATATTTTTGCACTTTTATAAAGTAAAAGTCGAGAAGTCAATTAAAGTTTTCTGCAATAAAACACCATCTTTAGCTTCTTGTTTCTCTTTCATGTCTTTTTTTTGTCTTTTTGTTTCTTGTAAGTAGCCTATAAGTATCAAAGTTGAAATTATTTGTTGGTTATAAAATACCTCAATTCAATCTAAAAACAATATTTCTTACAAGGATAAAGTTTTTCTTCTCAAAAAAATTAAATAAGGACACAAAAAGTATAATATTGCAATACAAAAAAACAAAACCGTTTCAGTAATCACCCTGTAGGTAAAAGTATATAGCGTTTTCATCAGTTATTATTTCCTTTATCTCGTTTAGCAATTTAAAAAGGAGGACCGATGGAAAACACGTTTTTAATTAGAAGTTCCTCCTTTCCGAACTTAAAAGTTTACAACGTGATCTTGTCCTGTCGTCGTCGCCGTTTTTTTTTTCCTTCTTTCCGCGCTTGATTGCCAATTTCAATACACACGTCTCGAGCCCTTATTATTATATCCGGGGGCGGGAGATTTATGGCCGAAACTTGGACCTTTTTTTAAAGCAACACGAATTTATACAACTTTTATCGGACACATCCAAGTGTTTCATCTTTGGCTCTAAAAGGGCTGCTGGCTATATCTGACGGCAGCGGCAGCGGTGGCGGCGGCAGTAGCGGCAGAGGTATCCTTTCCTTTTACATCCTGTCCGTACGTGTGCGATGCGATAGATCGAGAAGGGGGCGGCGGCGGTGGTGGCGGCGATGCTGCTGCCGGTGGAGAAACGTTTCTGCCGATGTGACAGCCGACCCGACGGATTTACCAGTCAGACGGGCGCGAAATCATAAATATCACGGAAAATCAAATAACATCCACATATGTAACTGGATGGAATCGAAATTGATATTTCTATATATCGCTAAATATAGAACTTATATGTTCCAATTGCGCACTTTACTATATTGCTTCTTCTACTTATATACCGGTTTCTAATACCAACAGAAATCGAATTGATTTTTCAAAAGACTGCACATTATTTTTAATGAAACTGCATTGACGAGGGTCAATATAAACTGAATAAATAAAATAAAAGATAACTGTATAGAAAACAGTTGGAGTACTTATAATTGAAATACTAATGAAGCAAGTTCAGGATCGGCACAGGCAAAGGAGAGCAGGAACAAAAAGGTCGTTAATAGTGAACAAGAAGGATAATAAAGGTAATTTCACTTACCGGATCCATTTTCCGTGCTGTGCATGCTTCTTTGAATCTCAATCGTCGCCGTTGCGTCTTCGATCACCACGGCGCCTCATTATTGTATCCTTGTATTAGAGGAAGGACCTAGGAAGTCTTTCCCAGCTATCCTATTGATGGCTCGGCAGCGATTAATTGCTGAAACAAATTCGTCCTCATTAGTGTCCTGTTGTCGCAAACCGTTCTTCATCGTCGTAGTCGTAGTCGTAGTCGTAGTCGTTCATCGTTAACGATGATTTCGATTTATGTGTATCCATCCGACCCCCCCGACCACATCCTTCTTCCTCCACTATACACCACTATAGTATACGTTAGTCGTGTAACGAGCGAGCTAGAGGTGGCGGCTGGCGGTCGGATCTTCCAGCAGCATCCCCGGCGAAATGGGAAAGAAGAAACCGCGCGGAAAATTGTCAATTCGGTGCGCTCTGGCAGTGTGACACGGCAACAATAACGGAATGGCACACATCTAATGCACACACGTATGGTATACACGTACACGTCGACTTTTTCCCTGATAGATACTGCCACATACTATGGTAAACTAAAAGGCCCTATCATCCCGGATATCTACGTGCGCACACAAAACCAATACATCCTGAAGGACGGCTGTCCAGTGAACCACTTTACTTCGCTTGATCCTTCTATTTGCCCAAGAAACGAACAAGGGACAGCTTTCCATTTACTCTAACCGAATGCATTTCGTCTTCCTTTCACGTAATATACATATCATACGTTCGATTTGATTTGCTGTCAATTATTATTTACTATACTGATGGCTTTATCAGTTATTCTTGTTAAGAAACTAAAGCATACAATAAAAAAACGAATTATTGGGATAACTTACACAGCAAAAATGTGCAGCATTTGGAATGTACAAACTATTTAATAGAACAACATTAATTAAGAGGGCGAAGAACTAGCATATTATTGCTGAAGCGCAAAAGTTTAATCCGCCAAGAAACCTTATTTGTTTAAATGTATAAAATAAAAATTAAATTCCCTCTTTGGTTAAATTAAGGTATTCATTGCCGTTTTCATTTTATCTTAAATTATGGTAAGACAAAACATATGACTTCAATAAATTTTATTGAAATTTCGAACTTAAAAATGATTTTTTTTTCAAATTTGGTGTTTTTTACAATAATTGTTTTAAGTACATAATTTACATAAAATACGAATTTGGTTGCAGCTTCGTTATTAGCATCAGTTCACCACTTTTTGCTGAAGTAAGAACTGTAAAATTTCATTGCGCTGGTCACAAGTCAATTTATTTTATTTTTAATTTTTTTCTCACATAAAAAACCACTATTTTGATTTTGTACCTCCCATAATTTATTTTGTTAACGGTTGTGATTTTGGTTGTATAACTTTTTTATTCCTTTAACTAATTTTGACAAACTGTTAAAATTGGTTTTGACTTTTGAGCACAGACTACCTATCAGTTAAGTTTATTTATATTGATTAATCAAAAATGAATTAATAAATAAATGTACACCATAATTTGATGTATAGAGTAACTTTTACCGCTACTAGTGAAAATTGTATATTCCTATACTGGGCCTGAAAGTAGGGTTTCCTTGCGTTTACAGGATCTGAACCTTATTTAAGCGAGAGTTTTCTATCAGGGTGCATATCCTAAATTTCAGGCCGGGAAGAAGAAAACCTGTTTTAAATGTTTAACTATTTGTAAAAAAAAAAGGAAAATGAAGGATGTAAGTAGATGAATTTTTGATTGATTAAAGTTTGATGCGTGGAAAGATTCATGTGTAACATTAGAGATAGGACATGGGAAATCGATCGCTTTCATTGGCGGAAGATGCTGCCTAATCGATTTTCCACTCGGCCGTAACACCCGGTATTCATAAATAAACTGGGTTAGATATCATTTGAAGTTATTCAATTTAACTCAGACTATTGGAGATAATGGTAAAAATCCAATTTTACTCGCGACTGGCTTCCCAACCTTCCCGAACGTTTTGCTGCTGCTGCTGCGCTCTTTCTTTTCGCCCCGTTCGCCTTTCTTCTTCTACGCCTTCGACGTACACAACACTAAACGAATATACATCACACACAACCATAACGCAATCCGGGTCCCTTAAAACACCCTCAGCAGCAGCAGCAGTAGCAGTAGCAGCAGCAGCAACAAAAATAGTATATCTGAAAACTCGTTCATTTGCCGCTCTTTTCCATTAACTATTTAATTAATTTACTTTTAATTAAAGCACTCTATGGATTTGCGCAGAGACAAAAGGGCGCTGATGCCGAGATATAGGTAAAGGGTCGTTTGTTAGTACCGCGAGCAATGAATCTTCTCGCTGCCATACGTCGCCCCACTAAATAAGACACAGCAGCAGCAGCACACGTATATGCACATACTACATGGTATACACGCGAGTCCTTCCTTTAATTAACATCCTCCTTATCCCCCTTGCTGCCGCGAAGAAGAGCTCTCTTGTTATTTCCCTCCTCTTTGCCAGTCGCTATTGTGGAAACAAAACTCGCAAAGTGTTATTCAACCCCGGCGTAATAATGAACGCACCTGAATGTGAGAGATGAGTTTTGGGGGGCTGTAGCGTCGCGCCGCACATATCAAACTTGCTTTTTCTTCACATTGTTTTCCCATTTCCTAACACATACGAGTACCGACCGCCCTTTACAATTTATATTAACTAATTGGAATTTTCAAATGATTTTTTAAATGAGTTTTTAATTTTCTCAGCAATACATATTTGTCTTTTTCGAAGAAAATTAGCTTATGTTTAAATAATGTTGGCTACATTTCAGTGATTTTTTTTCGGTTATTTCTTTTCACGGTTTTTGGACAGGAAACATTAATTTAAAAATGGGCAATTTCATAATCCGCGCCAAATATTTTATGCTCGATTAGTTGAAAATCGGAAACTGTGGCGTGAAATTTAAAATGACAACTTATTTTCAAAGATTTCTGTCTAAAATTGTGCCAAGAAAAGGGCCCAATAAGAATATTAAGGATAGTCTGTAAAAAGTAAAAAGCCGCAAAAAATAACATTTTATTTTTTTAGTTTTTAATTAAAAAATAATAATTTTCAGTTTATCTGAAAAACTTTTATCGTCACACAATAAAAAAAATTGAATCAAGTGAATTAGAGAAGACTCCTAGCTGTAAAAATGAAGATTTTTTTGTTTTTTTGAATATATTCACAATTTTTTCTTATTTAAAATTTTGAGATTCTAGGATCATATAACAAAGGAAACCTCTAAAATGTCTCTTGAGTTAATTTGGTAAAAAACCAAACAACAAAACAAACATTTGGTTAAAAACAATCTACAATTATAGTGAGAGACCCTAAATTATAAAACAAAACATATTTTACTTCATTTAACATATTATAATAGGAAGGAATTAACATTAGATAATAATGAACAAAAGAATTTAAAATTTTTAATTAATATTTACTATAAAAACAAAATAAAAATGATAGTTTATAGAAAATTATAATTTAAAGAGACATCCTGTATATGCTGCATATGCAATTGAATAAACAATTCTTGCATAAACAAAATTTGTCGTTTGTTCAGTTTTGCACATACGTTGGTTATTCAAACTATTAGCGTACATGAATGCAAATGGAATCTGATGGTACCAGCACGAAGCGCGGAGACAAAAGTTAATTTCACAATAATTGCGATGCAAATTAGTTTAATGATGAATTAGTTCATTAGTTTTATAACTACCTAGCGCGAGCAGTTTAAATGCCGTCCCGACAATGCCTATCCTATACGATAAAACGACACAGAGAGTAGTACCTACACACAAAACGATCGCATAAATTATTATATGAATACCGCCCGCCCGAATTTGCTCGGTATCTGTTTCGGCCGATTAAAATCGCCGACAAACAATAGCAACTGCCGATTATTATTCAATAATAATAATGATCGTCCGCGTTTTGTCGATTGCCAAAATTACATCCGGCGAATCATGCGAATAGTTTTCCAATATACACCATTAAAAAAAATAATGCAAATAATAAAAAATGGATAGTTTGCAGAGAGCGAGAAAGAGAGATTTTTGTAATGTTCATCCAAAGTCTAAACCGAAACGTACGAAACGTATATCGGTAATGGATGCATTTGCCGGTGGATTATGTATTAAGGGACCGGATAATGGCGGCTGAGGCATTAAAGGTTCTATTTGTCTGTCCTAATTAGTTGAATGGGCTCGTTAGCTCTAACGGGGATGCTGAGGGATTTTAGTTGCAATTGCTTTCTATACAGATTTAAATAGGTGCAATTTTGTAAATTGCAAAAAGGCTCTTATTGAAGGGGACAGCGACACACACTGAACCGAAACTACGCTTTCAAATTTGTCTCTTTTCAGCGGGTCTCTCGCACTTTAAAAAGGATGATAAATAAGGATTTTCGTGATTAGGAATATTAATTCTTTTAACTCAAATCAAATAACCTCTTCATTCAAATTTATAATGCAAACTTTTCGTAAAATTTCACAGATGAATTTATTATTATTGATAAGTTGAGACGATTACGCTTGGGGATTTAATGAAATTTTGAATAAGCAGAAATTATTGATAGGTACAGATTAATTCAAAAGTCCTGTAGGAACATTTTATTAATTATTAATAGTATTATTTTGCAATTACCTATTGTCAGGCTTGTCAGTATTACCAAATCTCTTTATATTCATACAATTCTTTATACCTTAAAAAGATAGAAAAAATGTTTAATTGAACAATTTTACCCATAATTATATTATTTTGATAAATCAAGGCTTTTGGATTACAATTTAAATAATTAATAAGTAATAAATATTACTCATTGAAAGTTATTAATGAATTCCTAAGAAACATTTTTTTTTCAATGTTTACTTACTGAGTTTATTTTTAATCGAAGTTTTTTTTTTTGAATGCAAAGTAAAAATACCTATACGCAGGAGTCATTTAGAAAATTTAAAAAAAAATGTTTTTTGTTGTTGTGACTCTTTTGTATTCCAAATAATGATAATAAATAAAGTTACTTTGTTTTATAACATTGTTTTTAAACTGAAAATAAATTTAAGAGTAATAAACAAATTTAGAATTATTGAATTTACCTTCAAAATAATAAAGGTAAGATTTTATTGGAGGTATAATAAAGAATGATGCTTTTTTTTTACAAAAATTATAAAAAAAATAATTGTATGAAATCAAAATATGAAATAAAAATAGGGTTGTGTCATTTTAAAACTATAAAAATTAAATTAAATGTTTCTTAAGTATTGTTCTTCAATCTAATCTAAAGTGAAAAGAAAAAGGAAAAAAATTCTTGTTCAGTTCCCTATGCACCGCTATCCTCCCGCTTATGTAAAACACCAATTTTTTTTTTTTTTCAAAAAAATATTTCTTCTCTTCAACAAAAACCAAATAAACAAAAAAAGCAACGAATAGAATAAAAAAGGCGTTAATTATTAAAAAATGACGCAGGGGTGTTGGAACATAGGCGAACGAATTTCGGCTACTAATCGACACTGCAGTACAATTGAACTAATTAAGGACCGTGATTAATGAAACCAAACGCCGCTCCCAACTATGGCATTGCACACACACACACACACACGGAGTCGCATGTACTGTAGTAGGTACACACGCACAGTAAAATACAAGTTCGTTCGTTAAATCGCATTTCTCTGTTGGCCGTTCGAAACGAATGAACGGCGGAGAGAGCAGCGTGCATAATTGCCGACCACCGTTGTTGGTTCGTTTAAAATAATGGCGTCCTGTCAATTAGCAAGCGTTCGAAGCGGGGTCGAGGGAGCCAGCAGACTCTCTTGCCAATTTATCCGGCGCGCAATTATTATCATCCGATACGCAAATTTTTACCATTTCTCTACGTCGACATGCGGAATTTATTCGGGGTGCATTAAGTATTATAGCGCCGCAGCAGCCGCACACTACACACACACACACACACCCGCACACAAACACATAAAGAGTGGCGGCGGAGACGGCACTGCTGATGGAGTTAAAAGCCTCTTTCGTTTTTACGTAAACTTTCTTGTTTGTCGGCGTGATGAGAGGGTGAAAGGGGCCGAACAGTGAACCACCATTAAAGTATCTATGAGGAAATGCTCTTTCCCGATCCTTGTTTTAAAATACACAGGAGATTCGGAGAGCCAACACCTTACTTTGCACACTGTACCTCTTACCAATCCATTCCAATAATTTATACAGGGTCTGGTTTTACGTCAATTCAAAAATAACCACCCCCAAATGTTCGTGCATTTTACTTTTGAAAAATGTTCACTTTTTAGTTGGCATATCAAAGCTACTATTACGTAACGAACTGCTGGTGTTTCTAGCTTGCAACGAAAATATGGTTTATGAATTATTTGCCCTGTATTTCTAAAAGTCCACTATAAAGTCTCAAATGCGAACGAGTGTGTTTGAGTGCGCGAAGAGAGCAACAAAACTTACTTACTACTCGTCGTCGTTACTATTACCATCGCCGAGTTTCTTGCAAAGGACTTTTCGGTGTCTGTGTGTACTCTCTCTTTCTCAGTGGGTGTATGCGTGCCTCTGGGTGTGTGTGAGTAAGCGTTAAGTGAGAGAGTGCGGGGGTGCGACGTCGGCCCGACAGCATCGCCCGCCTCCTTAGATGGAAAATCTAAGTGTGTTTTAAAAGCTTTTCTGACATCTTGACCGAAACGGACGTTTCAGACACGGAATGGCTTTCATTCAACCCCACGGAAAGTGACTTTCAACCACCCACGCTCGCTTTTACTCTTCCGCATCCCACTGTGCGTGTATTTATTCAAAAACGCGCGCGACAGACAGATTCATTTCTGAGCATGTATATTTATCGGGCGACTATTCAACAGGGGTGAGGTGAGTGCACTTTCCGCATGGAAAAAGGAAGAGAATGCGGAAAGAGGTCGTCGTCGTCGTCGTCGTCGTCGTCGTCATTGAGATCGTCGTGCAGTTTGTTTTTCAGTTCAGTAGGTGAAGGTTGCGGTGGAGGGTCGCTTACTGCCACTGCTGCTGGGCTGGTGTGGAGGGATCAGCTGGAGCTCGCGTACGATATCCTCCCCCGCGGCCCCTCGAGCCCTTCTTTCATTCACTCCCGACGACCTCCATTTGTGTGTAATGACAAAGTCAACAATCCTTTGCGCCAAATATCCCGCAAATATTTCTTTTCGCTTTCTGCGATCTTCTTCTTCTGTTTTCCGGGGGTGCGGTTTTTCCGGATCGTGTCTTCTAAATTCGTTTTGTAGCGACCATAATATTGTTATTGTTACTTTGGTGATTTTCTCCATTGAAGGAAAAATATATTTTTAGTTAAAAGAAGTCATTTTTAAATAATGATAAATCATTACATAATTTTCAATTAAAACTTCCAAAGCTATGGCTATTTTATAAACCCATAGCCAATGGGTTTATGTTAGACTTTAAAGTGTTTTTTTATGAAATTGGCCTAATTGGGTATAAATTTGATTTAATTAATTTGAATCTATTTAAAAACATATATTTAGAACGTTTATCATGCAACTGCTTGATAAAGGGGTGAGTGTACTTCTTCCGCTTTTCTTTAAGTCGAATCATTTTCTTAATGTTAAATAAAATAACTTAATAAAACAATAACCATTTTCAGTACTTTTGTAATAATTGGGGATTTTTAACGGTAATTTAAATTAAATTAAAAAAAAACTAAATATATAATTTTTTTTTAAGTTAACAAAAAACTAGTTTCTCATTATAATTAATTCGTTTCTTGACTTTTAAGTTTATTCCAGGTAAACAAATAGATTGGATAAATTTAAGTTAGCAAATTTAAATTTAGAAAAATAATATTGATATTAATTAGCTTATTGGCATGATTTTATGACTTCCTGTTTAGCAGGAAATATCTTACCTTAAATTTTTAAATGGAATTTAATGCTATTAGTCCTGTATAAATCAAAACAAGTCATAAAAATTTTAACAGTATAAAATAAACTAATTTGTATCAAAAAAAACTTTCCAAAGTTTAAATTTAATATAAAGAAATTAAATTTTATGTAATTAAATATAAGTAATGAAAAAATCAATCTTTGTTCTAAACACAATAAATACAGGATCCAATTTCAATTTTGTGATTTCATAAAGCGGATTTGCTGGAATCGATTGATGCGTGTAAACTTTTATTCGTAAAATTAATAACCAACTTCCACTCTGTACACATTCCGCAAATGCGTTCTCCATGAAAATTAAAAATTGCGCGATGTTTTAAAACAAAACGAAAAAAATTAGTCGCTTTGCAATTAGCTAAATTTTCAGGTTTTTCCACAGGGAACTAACTATAGTAAAGAAAACTTGTTAACATTTAGGGTTTATATAGACTCCATATACAGGGAAATTATCGTCGCCCATAGTACGTGCAAAGACAAAGAGGAGGGGCGGCCGCCACCAAAGTCGGGAGTTCCGATGCGATTTTGCGGAGGTGAACAATGACAGTCTGGTCGGCGGTTTCGACTACAGGGGTATAATATTCCCTTAATTACTGTAGAGTTTCCAGCCGGCAAGCAGTATATTGGAGAGAGAGAAACCAGCAGTCTTCTGCTTTCGACGTGTTTCGCGCCCGGCCGTCACCGACGGTCGTCTCACTCCCTCACCACTGGCGCGCTTTCCCCAGCACTGTTCTGGCTCGGAATTTAATTAGCTAATTAGTGTAATTAGTTAAACTTAACTCCATACGTGCCAACAGACAAGTATTCATGGCGTTCGCATCGTATACACTTGTTTGTGCCCTCCGCGTTTCCTACCTTCCTATACGTCTGTCTGCCTGTGCCTGCCTGCCTGTGTCTGTATGTGCAATTCGCTATATAATTCCTGTGTGTGGGTGGCGGCAGTGAGAATTTCGCCAGATCTCCATTTACCGAAAGCCAAGTGGAGATGCGATCCCTTAATGAGAATGACACAAAGCGGATTATTTAACTAAAGATTCAAGTCAGCCGCCCGCATCGAGTGCCATAAGTAATTGCGATTCTCTCTAATTAATATGATAAGTGGCGCAGCGCGAATCGTGTGTACTATAGTTATTATCGTTGGCGGCGGTAGGCGGCGGCGGCGGAGGCGGAGGAGGCGGTGGAAACAAGGAGGAGAATGGAAATGGTAGAAAAGTCGCGCATTTGGCTTGTTCGATCGCACGTTCCGCGAACAAATGAGACGTAAAATAAGTTTGGTGGGTGCAGAAAGGCAGAAAGACTCCTCGATGTTGTTCGAGAAGGACGATTGTATGTAGTATTTTCCCTCGTAGCTGTAGAGAACGGCACTTTTAATGCCTTTCTGCCAATTGCAATCTAATCCGAAACCTTTCAAAAGCAATCGCGAGAATCTTAAAAAGCAATTGAAGCCAAGTATCGAAGTTAATCGAATCGATGGATCCCTTAATGCGCCCTCTGCTGCGAATTACTTTATTGTCAACCTTTCCAAATATAAATTTGCCCTCATTCAAATTATTTATTGTATTTTGTTATCATTTTCAAATAATTTTTTCAATTTTTTTTTTTATAAAAAAATGTTTCAGTTATCTTATTCTAATATTTAATTTTATGAAAATAATTTTTGATTTACTGCAAATCAGTAATTGCTTCTTTCAATCAAAACACCATTGCCGTTATATCGATGAACCATGCAATGAATTATGCATTAAACCGTGCAATGAAATAATTTTAATTTTTGGATAATATTTTATTTTTATTTTTAAAGAAGTAAAACATTTCCTAATATCTCAAAAAGTAAAAAAAACGGTTTAAAATTAAGATTATCATTAAAAAGTTCAAGGGCTAATTAAATATAAAATATTGAGTGTCATTTAAAATAATTAAGTTTGACACGACTTCCGGTGCAACCGGAAACATTTCCTTCTTGAATTTTAAATGAAATGTGCTCATTTAAGGGAAGAAGATGGTATGATGAAAATTAATTTAAATCTAAATTAATTAATTGAGAAATTCTAAACAGTTCAGAGTCAACAAAGAACTGTTTATTTATACACAATAATAAATAAATTTACTTTTAGATGAAGTAAAAAGAAAAAATACAATTTTTTATATAAATAAAAAAGTGAAATATTCATTTTATTGATAACAAAGATAACTAAAACGAAATATTGATTCTGCCCAATGAAATTATGGAAATACCAATGGCAAATCAATACCAATACCAAATCAAGAGTATGATGAAATATTTAGCGATTTTTTCCGCCCACCAATGTGGGTACTCATATATACTCGACAATAAAATGCGCCGATTGAATATTACGATTATTATTATTATTATCGGTCTTATTGGGTTTTATTGAGAAACCCTCGTTTGATTGCGATATTATCAATTGCAAGGAGAGCCGACACTTAGCTGTTAGAGTTTAGGGAATTTCAATACGCTTCGTTTCACTGATTGAATTGCGAACGAGGGTGAGGTTTTTCCGGGCCAGTCTTTATTCGTTGCACCCACCCTCTGCCATATTAGAAAGCTTTTTGACTTATACACAATATATCCAACAACGTCGAATATTGGCGTCCGCGTTCCGCACTCTATCTCTCTCTCTCTCTCTATCTCTAGCAAAAGGCCAAAACACCAAAGCTCCACTACACATCTCCACTGGTCGTTCCCGGCGCCTTCACATTGCGAAAGACGATCGCTTCGATAACATTATCAGGAGGGAAAGTCTTGGAGTCATTCATCACTTAAAATGGAATTCATTAAATGCAGAAATGGGTATAATATACGTCGTTATTGTACGTGACGCGGGACCTTCGTGCAGTGGTGTGCGCGCCACGTAAGCGAAGAAGTAGCGAGCAATACTCGTGGCGTATAGTATGGAGGAGAGAGGACCCTCTCGGCACACATTATACACACAAAGTAATCACAAACTTTTATCTAACATCGTCGTCGTTTGCAACGCGCGCCGGGCCAGCTAAAGCGAGACGACGGCAGAAGTAGAGACTCGGAGATCAATTTCATTTCTTAATATTATATAGGGATCGTGACCGACCGAAGAACGGGCGAAATACCCTATTGCCGGCAACTGACGTTATTAAATCCGAAATGAAAAATTGGATAGTTTAAAATTGGATATCGCTATATACATGCATACATATAGATATAGGATACATTCGGTTTCCGTATGTATTTCGTTCTCTCTCTCTCTCTCTCTCTCTCTCACTTACATCCGGCCATACTCTCCCGTCTCTTTTTTTACTTCCAGCCTCTTCACTCCTTTTCATTCGATATCTCTGTGTGCGCTTGCTTTTATTTGCTGTGTCTGTGTCCCATGTGTGAGGATGTGGGTGGGTGTCTATGTGTGTGGGAGGATTGTATATCCTTCTTCTCCTTTACTCAATAGCCGATATCAAATCACGAACTTTCTCACACACACACATGCATGCACAGAGAGGCACGCACGACAAACGCCACCTAAGACGGTGTGTGCACGAGCACCTATATTCCGATGCAATAAATCCAATGGCTTTCTTGTTTTCCGAACGATTCCGGGCGACAGTAAATTATCAAAACGACGAAATAAGTCATTTACAATGTCCACCTTTGTTTCGTCTCCGCCATAAAGACTTTACGAGTCCGCTGTTACTCTTGCTGCTGCTGCGGCTGTAGTTTTGATTTTATGAAATAAGAAATGTAGATAAATGTGCATAGTAAAATGGTAAAACGGTAAAACAGTGTTGTCTCTGCGACGACAAAGTTTCGGCGATTGCCGAGAAAATCTCACTACGTGTAAATAAAAAGATATAGATATCCAATCATGGTCGTTATTATTAACGAGGCGAGGCAAGTGCGCTCCTTCGTTAAAGTGTCCTCCCCTTCTGCCAGGTGTCAATTTGTTCTAATGGATGGTGTGTATAGGGTGAAAAACGTCTGATGCTCAGATTCGTACTCCTTCCCGTTATAACGAGCTCTCATTAAAACTACCGACCATTATATTTTATAATACGTCAACAAGGGACCATAGTACGCACACACAAACACTAATGCATCGCCGCCGCCGCCGCCGCCTCTCGGTGAGAGCATTCACAGAGCGCGAGTATAATGGCACGCAAAACGGATTTATTCGGAAAAAGGAGTCCTTTTGATTTAATTGACAGTTTTATGGTAAATTGTTCGAGGAACTTAAGAAAATGAGCAATTCTTTTTAATTTGAATATGTTACGGGAGCAGTTAATTTTCACTATTCAGACTTTCCAATCTCTTTTTAAGCAGCAGAAGTTGATTGAAAATGTAATCAAATTGCATTTTGTATAAAACATTTTACTAAACTTGCTACGATTTTGGAAATTATTTCGATATATTTTTAGATATTCTGATATTTACTTCAAAAAAAAAAATCTACTGAAATTTCATTAAATTGGGTATAGGGTGGGACTCAAAAATGGTTTTCCACATATGGTGAAATTTTATTTGTTTCGTTGTGACTTCTGTGTTCTTATAAACAATGAACCCAAAATCTTAAGAAATTTTGGTACTGGACTTTATTTTATTAGTTACGTAGCACCGCATTTTTGTTCTAGGATTGACTATAAAACAAATTTATTTTGCGTGGATTCTGTAAGTTTAATGGCTGAACAATAAGGTGAAAACACCTAATCAAAACTTTAAAAAAATGTTTGGACCTTTGGTACCGTTTTCTAGTAATGTTTCACCATCAATGAGAGATCATGAATACAGCAAATTTAGATAGGAATTCAATTAAATTATTTTTTTGTTGCATAAAATTACAGCCAAAATACGAAAAACCTATGCAATTAAAAGAACTTTAATCACTTTTTCTAACTATTCATAAAAAATGTGAGTAATATAAGAAAAGCTTTTTTTGTTCTTCCTGGAGAATTAACATTTACAATAACGTGTTTGAATAATTTCAACTGCTTTTTTTTTCATGAAAAATGTATTTTTGCCAATTTAAAAATAGATTGAAGATTAAAATAGAAAAATCCATCTTAATGTCTGTCGATGATGGAACGTTTTTTTTTTATTATTGGAAATTTACATTAACACTGAGAGTATACAAGTGAATCCGCTTTATTTGTCTCTCATTGATTCATGCAGATGCACTTTATTTGCATCTGTACAGATGATAGGTATCGGAACGCTTTTAGTAGTAGGTAGTTGTTGTTGTTGGTGTCGGGAACCCTTTTAGCCCACCCACAACACCATTAGCCCCTTGCGCCCGATGCATTGCGCTACTGCATTTCGATATAAGCCCGCCACTCAATCCATTAATGGCTCGTAATGGAGGTCTCCGGTTTTACAGATACAAGCAATTTCGACGCCATTCCTCTCAATTACGGTAGATTAGTTGGTAGCATAGGTGGCGGCGGCAGTAGCAGCGGCGGCGGCGGCACGCAGCCACCCAGCACGATTCTCCTCCGCCTCCTTATTGCTCTCTTGTCCCAACTGCGTCTGCACTGAATTAAAACAATAGCCGTCTTCGTTCGCCTTTATTTTTTTTTTCTTTCCTTCTTTCTTTCTTTCATTGCTTCAATTGTTTTCGTTGTTGTTTGTGCGCTGACTAATTTAAAATTTTAATGTCGACCCGATTAATCCATTAGGATGTTGCTGCTGCTGCTGCTGCTGATACTTCTTCAGTTTTTTTTTTCTTTTCAATATACTTTTTGTGTCCGTTAATTAATTGAAAAGAAGACAACAATTAAGATAAAAGACGTCTCTTTGCTGTATGGCCAAGCGTATAGAAGTCGGAGGCAAATAAATAAGAGAAAAATGTAACTAAATCGCTTTCGTACATGTAGTACGTTTCCTTTTAAACTCGGCGGTCCAGACAGTAGCGCAGTAAATTTTTACGACTTCTTTCATCCAGATTACTTTTCCATTGATTACTGCTCGGCTAAAGAATATTAAATAGAAATCGCAACCGAGACTAATGGAAATAACACAAAAGACGACCAACTTGTTAATGTTTCTATTTATCGATGGGTATATTAAGTCACTCTCTTATTGCACAACAAAATGCTACTTTTTTTCTAAAGATAATTCTTTATAAGCTGAATAATGCTTCTGTTTTCACGTTTTTGCTTTTTTTTTAATTGCCCGTAGTTCAATAAACATATTCTTTGTATGTATTAAAACTGAAAATTATTAATTAATCCTGCTTTCTGTAATTAATGAAAGTTTTCAAATTTATTTAAATAAAAATTCTGTTTCTTCTGTCGAAACAAAGAATAAGAATGAAAATGGCAATATAGATAGAAATGCCCAAATAGTTGTAGTGGATGTTCATTGAAGAAGAAGAATTCGAGGACGCACTTTTCTTAATTCGCATTGCGCAATGAAAAGCAGCTCGTGCCGTTGAGAAGCATTTGTCAAGTCGGATCAGCGCCTTATCTCGAACACGTCGCCGAACAGATCCTGAAACAAGGCCGGGCCCTGTTCATTACGGGATTACGCCGCTTTGACATTTAATTATTTAAAGTGAGAGACTATGCGCTGTATATATACATCAGTACAGCGCCACAAGCGTCCTCCTCTTCCTCCCGCACTCCTTCTTCATCGCGGCGCGTCGACACTATCTCACATCCAATTTCGGCTCGCACTCCGAGAGGCCACTGAGCCAACCCATCCGCCGCCACCGAAAGCAGCCTTCTCTCCCGTACACGTCATTCGGAGTAAATTAAATAAAGTCTGGACTCACCACTCCCTGCCTCGTGTGTCACTAGCGCTTTTCCCCGTCTTGTCTCTCTTCCCTTCTTTCTTTCTTTCTTTCACTCAGCACCCATCGTATACACCTACACCTTCAAGCTCTTAGTCTTTTCTTCCTTTGCTGGTGCCCACCAGCAGCAAGTTACACATAGATATCGGTGGGTGGTGTGTTGCAAAAGTATTGCGGAAGAAAAGAGTCGGAGGGATCGCTCACCGCTTGGCCATTTCCAATCCGCAAATCGATCTGTGTGCCAAAGAGCACTTGTCGCGCCCCATGAAATATTTAGTCGGTGCAAGGCAATCTACGGAAGAGCCGTCCACTTAGTCGGTATTAGTTACTCGCCGCAAGCGCTATCTCAGAAACGGCCTCTTCTTTCTTCCACTCGCTCGCTGGGAATTCGCTCGTGCTTTCGCTTCTGGCAGTACCAACCAGTAGCTGTGGCAGCAGCAGCAGCAACAGCAATTGACGTCGACGAAAACAACCCGCTTGCGAGCGTGTTAAATTGTAATTAAGGATTTTATATAATATGTACTTATAATGAAGGCGACTGAAATTAACTCGCCGTACTTAATGAGATCTTATTCTTAATTACGAGGTAGCTGTATACGCACGGCGTATAGTGGAGCCGCCGCTGCCGGTGCCCGGCCGAAGTGGATTTTCGTGTTTTTTCTTCGTGTCGAGCGCGCACTTTCTTATATTAAAAAGTATTCCGCGTATAATATGCGCGCACTTTTGATTTATAAACCAATTAAGCGTGGAGTTTATAAACCACCCCAAGCGCAGCCAACACGAAGAGTGTTATAATTGCTGCGATAATAATAGTTGAAATAATGAACGTCTGCACTGCGAGCTTTTGTTATTGTTGCACACAAACTTGCATGACGCCAATGTGTGTGCGTTCGCCTAATGTAGTTTGCTCAATTATATGCACACAGGGTAATTCATTTTCTTCATTTATTTTCCTTTTTTTTTCATGATTTTTTTATTTTATTTTTTCGCTTCTGTTGTAAATATTATTTAATTGTAATTGCGTGTCTGTTGCACAAGTTTCTGAGACTGTGAAACCAATTAAATCGAGTGGTATTGCCAACCAGAAGCGCAACAAATGGGGTAAACGCGTAATTCCTCCAGGAATATATTTTCATTTTTTAATGGACTCTTACTTGTCTGCTTATTTTACTTTTACGCCATTTTAGAATGTAAAAAATGGTTTTTAAAATGATAATAATTCATTATTAACTTTGATATGCAACATTAGATTAGATTTTAAATAAATAAGGTTTCGAATACACTGTATGAGAATTCAATTCAGTATAATGAAATTGAACGATTGATTTATTAAAAATACATTTTCAATTAATTAATAAAAGGTTTTTCAATAAATATCGTACTTCAAATTAACCAACTGAATATCAATTTAAAATATGCAGTTTCGTAATCAAATGTTTGAAAAGTAATTCACTAACAACTGCTTTATTGAAACGGCAAATTGTTTCATTTAATAAAAACAACAGCGTTTACAGCAGATTAAAATTGCAATTAAAAAATATAAATCCAAATAATTTAATTCAATTATTGAAATAAATTCAAGTAAATAACTTAATAAAACTGGCAATTAAACAAACATAAAATAATTGATTTATCCAATTAAATAAATTAATAAACGATGTTATTTGATTAATAAATTGATTTATTGTATGCAATGCGATTAATAAAATGGCAGAAAATTCATAAGCGATAGTTATGTTATAAAAGACTTATTTTCATGCCAATTAAAGGAAAATTCGATACGCCCATACAATCGGTTCTGCTCTTGAAATAATAAATTGCGCAATTTAAAACTTAATTGGCTTTCCATTTATTGCTTATATTTTTAATTAATTTATTTACATATATTTTTAATTTTAATTAGATTAATGCAAAACACTATGAATCGTACAGTTAATTTCGTTAAGGCCTTGTATGTGAAAGTTGAAAGTTTACGGCTAGGGCTGATATCGAACGTGCAGATCGTTGTATATAATTCATTAATGTAATGTTCGCGACCTTTTTATACTTTGCATATCTTCACTTCAACATATTAACATTTTTTGCTACTGCCAGCTATTTCCGTCCCTGCACACGGCTTATACCGAAAGTAATTAACTTTAACCTTTTATATGAATTTCAGTTTGTAAAACTTTAGATTTTCGCCAATTATAATTTATTTATGAATATTTAAAAGTCGTTTCACATGTTTCTGTATCGTAAAAAATCTATTTTTACCTGTAATACTATCCACGCGCAGCTTGTTTTGAAAGGAATAAAAGGATACATATTTATAAATGAAGAAATTCGAGAGTTAATATCTTTTCACATTTTAATGCCTTTGATAATCGTAAATAATGCGTTTTATTAATTTATCATTCCTTTTTAGTTTCATACATCGACGTTGCTGAAGGTTGTGTTTGGATTGTTAATTACCGCGGAATACAATTTCCGATTATTTTTATGTGTTTCAATTAAAATGTTAATTAGCAAATGCCAATTTGTTTCAGGAGTATCTAATAATTATTTTTAATTACTGTTTATATGTTTGTTGGTTTAACGTACCTATATGTTGTTTTTTCTTCTAAGTTTGTTGCTTATAATTACAAGTGGGTAATTAAAAGATAATTGTTTAAAGTAAAAAGTTTCACACGTTGATTTTTAATTTCATGTTTTATATTTTGTGCTTTTTTTTAATTTACTGTTAATATTCACCAAAATAAAACATATATGTTAATTTACTTAATTGAATTTGCTGACGAAACTGAATATTTAATAATTAAAAAGCTTAGGAATTTCAATTCTTTTTTTATTGTAAAAGCTATTTAAAATTTTAATGATTAACAAAATTGACTTTCTTGAGATTAAGTTAGGTATTTGACATTTCAAAATAAAAAGAGGAAATTTTTTTTTGGTGAAATTTCCAGCGACCAACATCTATTTGAATATTTTGAAATAAGAATTTTTTCAAAAGTAAATTATCAAAGTATACTATATTTGAACGTTAGTTATTATTAAGCAATTAAACATAAAATTTTTCTAGCGAAATCTGTTAAACAATTAAATTTATTTAAGTTCCGTTAAGTTGTAACAAATTATAAAATGCTTCTTAATTAAAATTTACATTTGTTAAAAACAATATTTAAAAATAATTTTTGTTTTGTTTTTGTTAATAAGTTATATAATTATTTACATTATACAAAAACCATTTTAAAACACAAGACTATTTTAATTTTAATTTTTATAGGAAAATTTGCTTGGATTTCAATTAATCTTCTTCTGCTCCATCAACTAAAAACTCTTTCAAATTTTTTTTTTACCAGATAAAATTAATTTAAAAAGGGTAAATGTAATAAAAAACTAACAAACCAATTTTCAATCAATTTTTTAGCGAACAGTAATTTAGAAACACAAACATAAAAAATAATAATTGGTAAATAAAAAATTATTAATAGAAAACTGTAGTTTGCTTCAAATTTTCTAATTCTAAAACAGCTAGAGATAAAAATTTGTAATAAACAAGTGAATAAAATTAGAAAGTAATTTAAATGTTCTAACCACACAAATTATGCAAACTATTAATTAATAAATTACAGAATAGATTGAAGGAGTTTGCCAAGCGGTTATATTTAAATTTAGCAAATTGCGAAAGCCAATAGACAATGGGAACGTAATTAATGAATTCGGAGTGTGGGCGCCGAAGAATCATTACCACCCGCCGCGTTACTTATTTAAGTTTCCCTCCGTTAATTACACCCAGTTGTATTATTTGTACATTATTAAACATGCGGCGAACATTAACGTTCCTCCGTTCGTGTGTCATCTTTTCTGGAGAGCTCCCGGACTGCAATACCGGTAATCACCTGCTGTTCGAATTTATACCATTAATTAACGTTTATAAATACTACATATAGATATACCTATATAATATATATGTAAACTTTCCACCATCAGCTCTGTATTCACTACTATGTATAGCAAAAGCATACCAAACACAAACTATCTTACGCCAGTCTCATCTCTCCTCTCCTTCTGCTTCTGCTTATTTATTGCATTAATTAAATTCCCCACCAAAGCGATCCATATTTTATGGATTATTGTTAATTATTGTTTGTGCACTTTTTCTCTTATTATCCACTGGGTATTTATGCACTATGCACTGCTCTTTCTCCTCGTTAAAAAGAGAGGGAGAGAGAAGCAAAGAGAGAAAGATGGAACGAAAAAAAAATGATTACGTATTACTGCGGCTCTCATTTTAATTAACTTGTTTAGAAGCGCTAAATTGCTTTATTAATTAATTCGAATGGAGTTTGTTCTGCGAGAGAGCGAAATAATTGCCATTTTTATTCGTCGCTAATTTATATTTTCGCGAGCGTATATAAAAGTGCACAACAATAATAATTCAGACTGCGCTAATTATAAAGATACTTGCAGTTTGCATTATTTGCATTACATACGGCTTTATGTGCTTTATTAAAATGTATACAGGATAATTCAAGGATTTGTATTTTTATTACTATTTTTAATTACATTTCTCTTTTTTTTTTTAAATAATTTGATTCTATTTGCGGGTTACAAAAAAATGATTATTTCAATTTTCTTTTAAGAAGTAAAAATTCTTATCTGAAAATTAAAAGATTGACGATTTTTTAATTATTCTAAAAAAAATTGTTTCCTGGGTAATTAAATAGAACTATTGGTCTTTTAACAGCCTGGATTTTAAGTTAAAACAAATTGTTGCATGGTTTAAAAAAGTAGTTTAAGACAAAAAGTAAAAATAAACGGATGTAAAATATGGTTTCCTTCTGTTACAGGATTCTATTTAAAATCTGAAATCTCCACAAATAGGGTAAGTCAATAAATCAAGATATGTTGAATCTTTATAATCATTAACAACCTTTGGAATTTCAATTCGTTTTAATTAAGAAAACCCTTTCAAAACTTTTCATTGTCGTTTGTTTAGTAAAAATAACTTTCGGGAGTTGATATAAAACAATATAAAGTATATTAAAGGTAAACAGACTATCATCCACATACGCCCGTTTGTAAAATCTAAATGTGTCTTCTGATTTCCTAATTATGTATCCCAGAAAATCTGAATATCGTACATTTTTTTGACAATTTATTTGCAGAAAACTATTTTACATAGGAATCAAGTAATAATTGCTTCCAATAGACATTTTTAAATATAATCTATATAATTTTATTTCATTTTTAATAGCTAACTTGAGTCCTTTGAAAATGGCGTTATGCAAAGTTCCCTTCGATTAAAATTGCCATGGGTAAAGTAATCTGCAAAAAAATTACATAAAAGAAACAAAACTAATTAATTAATATCTTTTTGCAGCCATATTTTGCTTGAGTACACTATCCATTAGTAATTATTTACTTTATTGTTTTTAGATCTTGTTATTTCTTACAAAAATCGAAGCCCGTAATTTAATTTCCCAAACAATATTATATTATAAATTTTTTACAGCAATTGTCCAAAATTAACCTAACAAAAAATATATCCTAAGAAAACTTTGGTCTCCCCTAAAAAATATTACTTTTATTTTTCATAAAAGTCAAGTGCAAATTATAATAAATTAATTTGATTCTATTTAAAATTATCAATTGAAAACAATTATTACTTTTTACATAAATCTTAAATAGTTATCTTGAAATAAATTACGAAAGAAATCGACAATTTTCACTCTTTTTCGGGATAACTCTTGAACCAGAAGTCATAATTCATTTGCCCACTTAACCAAATCTCAGTTTTTAACAAAGATTGCCATGCAGATGCAACTAAAAATGGTACACCCTGTATAAAAAGCTGATATAAACCAGTAATAAATATCAATTTTCCAATTAAAACGAGAAAACTTGTAATTTAGGTGGCAAATAATAAATGCCCTGTAGGTGAAAGATGAATGTCGAGTTGCAATATTACAATCGCACCGGGTAATACACTTATTAGACGTATGCACGCTTTTGGAACACGTAATAGGTTTTAGAGGGTCGCGCGCTTATATTATTAATAGTTTAATTAATTATATTGCGCGCGAGATTGTGTGTCGGAGCGAGACAGACAGTCAGACAGCGCGCGAGTTGAAAACTAATTTAATAAATTAAATATATTACTCTCTGGGAACGGCTGACTGCTTCGCACCGCTTATTACGTAAACGAAAATACACTCAAACTTACACACACACACATACACGCACATACCAGCAGTATATGCACACATTAATGCAACACAACTATATGTATAGTACCTATGTAATAGATTATTGTTAATATTAAATGAATTCACACTTGCACACTCGTAATTAGCATATACACCCATCTAATGGAAATTGCTGGAGAATAAAAATGCAAAGTGCGCACTGTGTGCAGGCAATTTCAATCGAAACGCTCACCGCATCAGCGCGAGAAAGAAGATTAATATCGCCAATTAATAACATTAGTTGCTGTTCCTTCGTTCGTTCGCTAGCTCTACGCATTGCATATAGAGGTATATACTAACAGTAATTTCGTCTTGACACACCTGTGTCGTTTCGAGTTTAGTTTGCTTAAGGAGAAAACCGGGCATCAGCGAGCGTCATTACAGCGGCGCGGTAATTAAACACTTGATTAGGAGACGCCGTTTGTTTTTATTTGGGCCCCATCCGAATGCCTTAATGTCATTAGTATCGGTCGGTATCGATCATCGCTCGTCATTAACGAACATTCGTAGAACTAATAAAGCCGTCTGCCTGTCTGTTCGTCTATAATTGTTCTGCTTCCTTTTCTGGACGCCAGCTCGCTCGCGTTTCCTTTTGGACTTTCATTATTTTTATGTGCCTTACCTCGCTCGTCGCCGGCTCTATAAGCGCGCGAAGAGCGTATAGAGCGAGAAGTCGTCCCCTAAGGATGTGCTGCCCTTTCGCATTTCGCATGCGTCCGTCTTGTTTACATACACTCTAATTAGCAATTACCTGAAACAAAAATAAAGACGAACGAATTAATTAAGTTAATTGCGAAGAAGGAATAAAGCTTTTTCATCAACATCACATCTTTTTCTCCTCTTCCTTTTCTTCGGTTTGTTGCCTAAGCTGCTTGCTGCTGCTGATGATGCGTTCGTAGAGCTTCGGTGATACGCTTTTCGTGGACGCGGCGATTAATTAATTAACATTTATGAGCAAGGTAATTAGGCATAAATTAATTTATATAAGCGCATGAAATACTCGAATGGCACACACGGGTAATTAAGGACAAAAAACAACGAGACTTCTGCATGTCTGCACAGTCGATGCTTCACTTTGTAAATATACCTGTTGCGCATCCTGTTTCTCTCCGACTCTGCAGCAAAAGAATCTTTTTCATAATGTGTATTTTTGTATGTGATTGTGTGTGTGTGCCTGAGAGTAAGGTCTTTTCGGAAGCTATAATTTAGAATTTTCAGCTTTTAATCTGCTCTAATTCTGCAGTTAACAATTTTAAACGCATAATTACCAGATACCAGATTGAACTTTATTGCGATCCTTAAAATCGAAAACTTTCAGTTTAATTTTAAATGAACCTTTTGCTAAATTAAATAAATGTACCGAAAAAGTAGAGTTAATGATAAGGACAAAGGAAGCGTGTAAAGTACAAAGAGACTTTCCAAGTAAACTGGAGTAATTAAAGGAGTGCGCCTTAGTCTAAAATCAATAGGACAAATAAATTAGGCTCTCTCGGCAAATTAAACCTAAATATTAATTTTCTTGCTTCATCGTCGTAATATTTAATAAGTTTGCTTAATTAAAGGTTTGTTTAGTTGGTGTAGGTTGATTCCTTGCTCTGCTTGTTTGGCTGGCAACGAAGTTTGTTGCGGTTTTCTACCTAATTATAGCGTTTAATTGGCTTCGCCTTGGCGTTCCAAAGTTAGATAAACAATTAGCTAGCGATTCTCGTACGCCTGATACACTTCGCCATTCGGGTGCGTGCGAGCAACCAAAGAAAGATACTTCCGAGCGAGCACAGAACAGTTCCTGTCCAAAGGTAATTAAAACGCCGAACGTTGATGCTGCTCTGCCACTGCTACTGCTTGCTTGCTTCCTTCCTTACTTGCTTGCTTGCTTGCTGTTCTTGCTACCCGCCCGTCGATCAATCAACGATATAATTGCGTTTACTCTTTATCTTTCTTCTTCTATAAAATTGTTTTCTTCTTTTCTTACGTACAAGCGTTTACTTGTGTTTCTACAACTCAAAGATTTCTACTTTCTTTGAAAAAAAAAAAAAAAAATTATGAAATTTCTTTTTAAATTTTATATTGATTTGCTATAATTTAATTTGTTTAATAGTAATTAAGATAATTCTGATTTCTCTAATAAAAATACTACAATGAATGAACTATATGTATGCCATATGAAATATGTATTTTTTCGTCAAATGAATAGAAAGTTTTTTTTTATATATTTGTATTTTCCAATGGACAGGAAAATTAATTTTCCTGCTCTTTTAAAATCGGTAAGGTTTTGATAATAAATTTTATTCCCTAGGGGGAAAGTGACTGCTGCAGCAAGCAACCAATTGAAAAAGTCTTTGGAATGACCAATTAGCGGCAGCGTTTTCCTTATTTGTTTACGGCTTAGCATCCAAAAACTGCCCCTTGAGTTAACAATGTTGCATTGTCCACCCTTGACTTTTAAAAAATAACTACAGTAGAGTGGAATGTAAGAAGGTTGTTCAAAAAATAAGTTACGGAATAAGGAATTTTGAAAAACAAAGATTTACTACATAACCCAAACAACAAGAAGCCAAAATAATGTCAAAAATAACAAAAACAATAATGCAGCTTTATTTTATATCACAAATAGAATTTGCATATTCAATGTAATAAGCAAATTATAATTGACTGAAATCTAATTTGAAATTCTATTTTTGAAATAATAAACAAAAAAGTAGTTGAAAAAACTAATTCTAAATGAAAATTAATTCTTTGATTAAGCGAAAAGGCAACTAATAATTAAATAATAACGATTATGGGTACTTTAATTATTTTCTTTTTTGCTATCATTTAAAAGGATACATTAGTATTTAAATCGATTATCAGCATTTCAAAGTTTTATGTATACACGGCTTAAAAGAAAATCATTTATTTAAAAGTCAATTTCCGTAATGACTATTTTCTACATATGTTAAAGCTCATAACAATGTTAAAGCTCTTAACAGCAGACCTTAGAAAAAATACAAACTAAAAAAAGAAAAATTTTGTCTAAAATTGACGAAAAAAAAAAACGAAATAGGGAAAATATTTATATATATAAAAAAAGGAAAATTTAGGGTGGAAAAGTTTAATATACGAGAAGTATAAGGCGGCGAAAGTTTTTAGGTATAGTTGCATTTTTGCTTGAATTACACGCACACCCCAGTGAATATCAAGCATATATAGAGTACCTACGTATGGACGTGAAATATAGGTATAGGTGGTGTAGGTATAGAGCAAAGAGAGGGCTTGCACACCCACGCACATACACGTGCACCCATCTACGAGTAGACGAGTAGCCATACACACAAACAGAGTTAAAGTTGTGTGTACACGGGTTTTCCATTCCGTTGGTCAAGATTTAGCCTAGATAAGGTAAATTGGATTTTTCATTTCCCCGAGACTGTTACAGTGTGCTGCCAGTTTTTCGGACCGCGCGTGCACACACGCCATATAAGACTTAACGAAATGAACTTTGTCGATGCCCGGGAAATTTCATTTAGCCGTAAAAGCGAATTTGTCGCGGCGTACTTAAAGGATTTGCCCGGAGTCGTGGCATAAAACTCTCGTCTCCTTGTTATTGTCGCGTTCGTGACACCCTTTATTGTGTGTGCATCCCCTAAATAAACCGGCGAACAGGCTAAAGCCGCCGCACGATAAAAATCGCGACGGTGGCTTTTTGCGTGCACCGGCATCACGTTCCGCTCATATCGTACACCCGCTCGTAAACCATCTTTAAGCAAGTGACACAAACCGCCGCCGCTGCCGCTCAAACAATGCCTCTCTTCCTACGACATAACTTAAGCAAATAAATAACAAGCGCGCAGTAAACAAACAACTCGTCTCAGCAGCGGCGGCGGCGGCAACAGCAAAGTCAGTAGCCAAGAAGGACTCCGTTGTCCTTTAGCCAAATCTTCGAGTGAATAAAACTGAATGGCGAGTTGGCAATCGCCAATGGTGATTATTGCATTTACACGCAATAAAACGCGACATTGGGTCTGAACTATGCGCGGCCGCATTTTATTGCCACCCCCTATGATTGAGCATCATAAAGCTGAAGCGGGGTTTTTGTTTTGCTATACTGCTATACGGCAACTGCTGCTGCTGCATAGAAATACTGATTGTATATGGAGGCAAGCGAAGAGTGTGTAAATCGACAGTTCGCGCTCTCCTGCTCTCCGGTTCAGGACGGACTTGACTGCTGCCACCGCTCGCCGGCTGCTGGCTGCTGGCTGGTGGCGGTGGATGGAAGGCAGCTATTACAGCGTCGCGTCTTATCTTAATTAGATCGGCGTGCTCGCACAGCGAGAGGGAGAGAGGGTGAATGGAGCAGAACCCCTCAGTATATGCACTCTCGAGGTCTCCGGCTATAAAAGTCGCGAAAAGAATCCATATTTTCGTTGATTTAATAATGCTACCCACTCGTTCGCTCATACTCTTCTTGGCTTTCTTCTGTCTACATTCCGGCTAATTTACATTCCTAAATTGAAAATTTACAACGCCCTATGAACTAAGAATCAATTTCCCACTCGATATTTTATACATTGCTGCATCAATAACGACAATAACAATTTATTATATTTCCTTTTTAATATAAAAATAAAAAATAAATATTTTCGTTTTTATTTAATATTTATGTATTCTATAATTCCAACAAGAATAATAATTATATTTTTATTGTAATTATTTAATGAATATAAATTAATGCAAATTAAGCATTTCTTTAATTAAAATTGTATTAATCGTTTTAATTAAACAATAGAAGATACCCTTAATTAAAACATATTAGAGTGCTCTTTTTGCTCATAGAAATTGCAGCAACGAAACGAAACGGCCACTTAAACGAATTAAAACTGTTTAAACACGAGACGTATACGTAATAGATAATGTGTGTGCATAATACATGTGGGTTTAGCAGAAAACAGACGTGCGGCTTTTTAGCCATTGCAGCCGTTATAATTATTATCAGTATAATTGTAGTTTAAATGTGCGGACCCAGAGTTATACCGCGCGCACATACAGAGCTACTCACACATAGGGAACGTTTGAGATGTAATTATAATTAGAGCCTGCGGAATGATGTTGACACGCCACAAAGGGCGCTAAGTAACGTCATTCATTACGCGATTCAGACTCGCATTATACGGCATTAAGTTTAATCGCCCCGAGTGCGCCGCAGTAATTAATGCCGCTCTCTTATCCTTTCCTTCTCGCACTCGGCAAACACGGAGAACGCGTCTCTTTGTCCAGGAAGTCATCGGCAATGTCGGGGCCCCGATTCCATACCGACCGGAGAGAGACCAGACCATATACAAGGGGAAGAGCCGAAAGCGTCGTTAAAATTCCACGCTCCGGACACAGTGCGCAATTTAACGAATTTCGGCCGGCCACAATGTTGCTAATAATCTAATAACCGGGAAATTAATTGAAAACCGTCGCTGATGCGCCCTTTTGCTCTCTCTATCTCATTCCATAGATATACAGGATGTTTTACAAATTTAGAAATAGGTAAACATGAAATCAACGTTTTTATTACTTACTACTTGAAAACTGTTTAACATTCAAAAACTAATATTTAAAATTATTTCAAATCCAGCACAATTACCAATAATAAATAATGTGAAGTTTATAAATATTGTAAAAATTTAAAATATTTTTTTTTTCCTTAACAGAACTCATTATATTATATCATATTTCTTGCGTTTCGTTAAAAGATTTAACTTAACGAGCTTTAAAGTTAAATTTACAGCCCAATTAAGCAAATAACCTCCCTTTTTTGAACTCATAGAAGAAAATCTAATAAAATTAATTAAACAACAAACATGCACTTAAAAAAAAAGAGAGAGAGAGAGTGAGAAATGGGTAGCAGAACATTAAACTTACTGCTTTTTCAAACATGTCATGATCATTCTTCCCAATATTTTGGGATCAACGTATTTTCTTCCAAGGGTTAAGACTAATGATCAAATTATAAACATAATTATTTCTTTATAAAATGACTTGATTAAATAAACAAACTAAATAAAACGATCTAACAGCAAAATGCAACTGTCCAAACAAAAATCTGATGGCATCATCCCCAAACCAAAGCCTTTTTAAAGGCCCAGAACGCAAAAGTAGTAGCCGGTAAGCTATGCTGTCAACGATTGTCAAGTCTGCAAGTTATTTTATTAATTAAAATCAACTATTGTGTATAACGTTTGGGCTTTGGATGAAAAAACAAATGTATGTCACACTCGGTCAAGAAGTTATGTTTTCTGTCAACTGTAATATGAGATATTGAATCATTCATCTCGAAAAAAGTCATTTTTTCGGTCTAATTCTTTAATGAAAAAATAATTTTTCCATAATAATCCATTTTTGGATTTTAAATTATATAAATAGAAATATATTGTTATTGTTAGAAGTTATCTGCATTTGTTCAAAGCTTTTAATGGTCTTAAAGCTCTTCTAAAGTTCCAACAACACTTAAATGAAATACCCTGTATAAAAATAAAGTGGTATTGGTATTTTATGTATAAAAAATTGAATGTCTCGTTTATTGTTTTTCATTTCTTTTTTCATTTTTCAACAAAATTAAAAATAAGAAAACATTCTTAAGCATTGCACCCTGTATTTATAGTAGACGGCCGAATTTATTTGTCCCGTTTGATCCTGCCTGTTACCTCCCAGCAGTCTTACAGACGCTTATTCAATCTTCCATTATCCGGCCATCCGGTGCGACATTTCATTCCCTAGTTGCAGCAACAGCAGCAGCAGAGCAACAGCAACAGCAGCAGCAGCAGAAGTAGCAGAACAAATTCTTAACATCACCACACTGTACGCGCTATATTTTCTTCACACGTGTGCATTGCAACATTTTTTCGCAACCGAGAGCCGCCCCCGATAGGCGGCGGCATTCACTGGGGCCAATATATATTTTTATACATATACGGCAGGATTGTTCGAGTTTACGAGCGAATGTCGCGAGATTCTAAGGCCTACCGGTAAATCAAACATTTTATTTGCACGGCCGCGTGCCGTTGTGCATTGAAATATTTAATCGTCGCTCATTATTAAAAACGCATGAAAGGGAACTCTTATTATGATGTCATATTATATTGAAAATGCCATTCGTATATAGAGGCGGCAGCAGCAGTAGAATTACGGCTATTTGCTCTTCCATACAGGATGCTGGAAATAATTAATGGTGCACACAAACACACACTTAAATAACAGTATACACACACACAGCGAGCCAAGAGCGTTCTTCGCTTTTAATTTGAGCCTTAATTATTCGATTTAATTATGCAATGTGCAGAGATTAAAACGCCAACTCTGCAAGCTGCACGTAAGAAATATTATAACAGCTCGACCCGCGTTCCCGTTTCTAACCCACTCTGTATGCCTGGGTGTGTGATTGTGTGTGTGTGTGTGTGTGAGAGCCGGACTCGAAAATGGGACTTTTAACGATTCGTTCATTGTCGTCGATCCAATAGTCCTGGACAAGGGAGAGGAATCTCTCAATAACAGACGTAGACGTACAGACTCTGATAAACGGTGCGCGTCCTTATTATTCTTCGGCGTGCGCTCAAAGGATATGCGGATGAATTTATTAAGCAACAATTCGCTTCTCATTTGCGTTTATTGGGGTTCGCTTTATAATTGCATTATAAAATTGGACCGGTAATATCCTTTAAGGTCCGGCGGGATGGTTCAATTCTATTTTTTCGTTTTTTAGAGGGTGCGTGGTCTGAATCGGAGAAAGATGGAGCGAGAGTAAAGAAGGCAGACGAAGGGGAAATTGGGAAAATCTCTTGTATTTCCCTTTTTCATTCTCTTTAGGCTGATCATTTTTCATGCCATCTCCAACCGAACAACCCTTATTCCATTTCCTTCGGTCCGGTCCACTTCAATTAAGATGGTGGCGGTCCGCGGGGATCCGCGGCTTCCGTTCTCCTCTATACCGTCTATATGCGGAGGATGTATGTTATGATATCCTGCAGCCAATTTTGTTTCGTCCTCTATCTGTTTACTTTTATCTCATAGATAATACACTTACAAATATTACATTCGCTTTTTACTTCAATTTTTAATAATTTTCTTCTTTTCGTTCCTTTTTTCAGAAACTGATTTCGCTTGCGATTGCAAACCGGATGTCCTCCCTAGTGGTAAGTTCTTTCAATACTTTGGTGTTTTCTTTATCCAATAAAATAAATTACTTTCACAATATTTTAAGTAAATTTTATTTAATGCTTTTTCAAGTATACGACACTTTACGGGGTGCTTTTCAAAGATTACCACATTGGTTTTGATAAAATGCCATTATAAAAAAAATATATTTAAAAAAAATCAGTTATTTCGCCAATTTTAATTGCTACTTAATTCTTGATTTGCTTAAGTAGTGCCTGTTTGAGTGTCATGTCAGATAAACATCATCTTATTGTAAAGGGTCATTTCTTGTTGTTTAGGATACAATAATAAATAGTATTGTTTGCTCTTTAAAAATTTAATTATGACAATTTTTCTATTCTTTATTTCGAATCAACATTTTTTTAACATACTGCGAAACGAATAAAAAACGTTTTCAACTAAACTTTATTTCAATTTTGATTCTTATTTGTAATCTCTAATAAAAATTGAGATTTTTTTAATATAAAATAAATACAAATATTACTGTTTTCTTCTCTTTTTTTTTTTTCAAACATATGATGACCAATAAAAACCAAAATTCCTATATGGAAATAGAAATTTATTCAGAGTCATAGTTTGTTTTTATCACGTCGCGATTTGCCTTATTAAAAATTATAGCTTCGCACCCTTATTTACAACCCCTTTTTACATCAGAAGATCAGAAGGCGAAGCGTAACATTATCAAGTGCGGGCCATACAATAAATACTTCTGCTTTGTTCTTTTTTTCGCAAATGCCACTAATGAAAAATTATTTTTTGTAAATTTTCTTATTATAATTTTCATTTTAAATGGACGTCGCCAATATACCCTTTAAAAAATTCAATACTGGACAAAGCAGACCTTCCAGAATAAAGTCCAGGAGACTTAAAACACTGTATGAATACATGCAAATTATTATTGTAATTTTATTACACAGTTTTGTGGCATTTTTGTTACGTAAGTGGGTTAAAAATTTTATGTAATATTATTATCGGAGAAGCAAAAAATGCGATTATTTAAACAAACACTTAGTGCAATCAGTACAGTAACCGCATGACTTCATTTTGAAAAAGGAACGAAAAGAAAAAAACCGAGAAAATTATGGAAAATATTTACTCAAGTCACAAGGGTAACAAACATTATATCTATAGTATAGGTATTTATTTATATGTATATGAGGATTGAGGACGTATGTTGACCTATTGTTCAGATGATGTTGGGTTATTTGATGAAATGTAGCAATTACGCAAGTCGCAAGCATCTCGTGCTTAGCTATATTTACTTATACGGCTGCTGCCGTTGAGTTTGCCAGTAATTAAAGTCATAAAAGTATTATTACTCGGCGTATAAATCAAGCGAGTATTTCGTTGGGAAATTAAAAACCTCTACAAGCTGGAAAATTGGTAGTGGTGCAGCACTTTTGAGCATGTAGCGAGCGCAGGGGCAGTTCCGACAATGTGTTGTTCTCGAGTTCCGCATACATACATATATATATATATATATATATATATACATAGAGTGTATGTTGTTGAGCAATTAAGAGGGCGAGCGGTATAAATTATAAAAATTGGCGGTACTTAGGTCCGAACGGAGGCGGCCAGAGGGACGCGAAACTGGTTCGCGTGCACGCGCGCGAACGCTCGCCATTACTCGCCCAATGAAATAATTGCCACGCTTGATTTATCGTCCGCTCTATTATTAATAATGAGCATTGTAAAATCGCTACTGCTAATTATCACATACTGCGTCCCCGCTATACAGCATTACTTAGCGCTCTCTCGCTCCCTCTCTTTGACTACTGGCTCTCGCTGAAAACCAATTATAGATGGGCGAAATTGATCGGCTAATTTTTCAATTTTAGATCTCCAAGTACGATATCAAGCGAAAGCAGCTCGCTCGCGCTCTCCCAACCAAAGGTAAACAAGATGCAAATTGCTAAAAACCGAGTTAATAGAATATAAACACACACTCGTATACAGGATCATGCAATTCATATTTCCAAACTAATAATGTATCTTTATTAAATTGTCAATTTGAATATCGTTGCAAAATCCAAACTAAAAAGATTCTTAAAAATTATTAAGGGAAGTTTCTCAGATAGTTTATATTTTACATTATATTAATCCATATATTTTAATAAAATTGTAATTATTTTATGAAAATTAACATTTGATGTAAAACCCTGTATGTGAAAGTAGTTTATCTTTGGTAATTTGAACTTAATCCGCCCCCTTTCTATTGGCGTTTTTAAACTATTCGCATGAAAATTAATGAACGAAAAAGGTAAACAATTTCAAATTAAACTTAATGAAAGTTTTAATATGAAATATGCAAAACACGCGTATAATAAACTTATTGTAATTTAAATGAATCTTTCGTATTAAAACCATTCAAAAAATTAATAAGTAAAAAACAAACTGTGAATAATTTCACAGTAATTACTTTTAATTAAAAACAAAGTTTAACGGCACATACTTTACGTTTATTTTGTTTATTTTTTTTTATAAAAAAAAAAGTGAAATATTTGCAGGGCCATTATTCTTAAAAACCAGTTTATACATCAGATTACCCCACAAGTTTTTCTTTTCCTGAAAACAGTGATCAGCAGGTAATTTTTACCATTTTTTGTTTGCTTATTATAATTAAAAGATCGATTTACATTTTGTATTTCAGAAAAAAGCCAATTTAAATATCAATTTAATTTGAAAAAGTCACTTTAGTTGTTTTCTTTACTGCAAGAATTTGTCATTTCCCTACAGCATTTGTAGTCTTTGAGATTCCATCCCTATAATAAGGTCAAAAATTTTGAATCACCCAGTATCTAAATAAATATAATATGCATCAAATCAAAAGTTATATAAACGTAATCCACTCTCAATGTACATTTTATCATCGTTGCAACATATTCTCACGGGAATTAATAAATGAGAAGAAGACGATTGCAAAAGCAAACAATTCGAATACTCGAATACGCATGAACGCACTATACATTACACAGGAATACATATAGTTGTACTCGTATACATATACATAAAGAGAAGAAGACGAAGAAAATATAAGGCACATTTAAAACCGTCTTCTTATACACACACACGTATAATAAATGACGTATACTATAATACCTAAACGAGTTTATGTATGTAAGATTATTACATTAATATGCAAATAGGGGTCTCCGATTTAATTATATTCCCGTGATGAGTTTCAAAACTGTTCGTTTGTTGAGTGCTAATATAACATGTACTCTAATAAACTAATCTACACTATAGACAAATGCGCGGGGCGGCCACGGCGGCAGCTCTGTGTCTGCACTATATGAGAGCACTATAGGTGCCTGCCGACGACTACGACGACGACGACGACGATCACTGTCTTCTTGGCTTGCTTGCTTGGTTTGTGGTACGTAGTACGTACGGTACGTCATTGCTGCAGCCAACAGTATATTAAAGCTCGCACAGTCTTCAAGAGCATAAATTTACATTGCGAAATTGCCTCGTCGACCCCATCACACTATAGTCCGGTAATTCACCGCTCGCCACTTTTCGGGCGAGAAATTAATACTTTTAATAATTAAAAGTGTTAATTGAAGCGCGTTATGCATACATATATATATATATATATATCAACTATATCTATATATGTGGCATGGCTCCATTTTACGCTGCGGCCGTAATTAAAGTGTGGCTATGCGTGTGCACTATAGAAATTCCGTCCCGTTTTAATGAAAGTCATATTGAAGTTGATTAAACTTGCACCGATCGCTCTATTTTAACTGCCAATTACTTGATTTTCGTTGCCTCTTTTTACCTTATGCCCTCTATAGGTATAGTACCTATTACTCATTCTATAGGGTGTTCATTTTCATTTCCTTGAAATATTCGTAATTTGCCAACAGGGAATGCTACAAACCAATAAAATGAACTTTAATTCTTTTTTTCATCTCTTATTTATAGCTTTTATTAATCTTCTTGTCACCAAATTATGGTGTACATTCCTGTTTTTAATTTTTTTTTTTCCCGAATTAAGGTTTGCAAATACATATTACACTGAAAATTTTATTGAAACTTATCAAAATTTATAAAAAATTTAAAATTTTCATTCAAATTTCTTATTTTTTAAATAATTTATGAATTTACAAGTACATACTTTACATAACATTCAAATTTTTTTGTAGCTCCGATAAAAATCACGGTGGCTCAGTTTTTTCCCTAGTTTATATGTTGAAATAAGAGTTGAAAAATTTCATTGAACTGCTAACAAAGTCGGTGTCTTGATTTTTCGGTCTCTTTTCACATGTCGAGGGTTCTCTGACGTAACCTCGTATCTCCAAAAATGCGGGTTTTCAGGAAAAACAAAAAAAGAAATAAAAGAAACATTTTCCAACCCATTTTAAAAATATTTGTATCCAGTGTAAAAGTTTCATTAATTGATACAAATATTTAAAATGGGTTAGAAAATTTTTCTTTTCCCGCATTTTTGAGATACGAGGTTACGTCAAAGAACCCCCGATATACACCACTATTTTTATTTATTGCATCTTTTTGTCTTAACAGCTATGATTTTGATTTTTTGTCATTTACTGTTTTTTTAATAATTAAGACAAAGTGTTAAAATTTGTTTTGAGCACAGGCTACCACTTAAATATTAGATGCAACATTGTTTTTCAGGATTTAATGATTAAAATTTAGGGATTAAAATCCAAGTTTATTTTTCTTCGTTAATCAAAGATTTTTAAAGATGTGTATATCATAATCTGGGACAAAAGAATATTTTATTTTCATTTATTTCAATTGATTTTCACCTTAAACAGCTGTATAGCAATCGGTAGACCAATTTTGTAGAATATGTAAAACAGATAATAAATTTAAAAAAAAGTCTATGAAGACGACCCTGTATAGCCTAGAAAGGCAAATGTATAGAGGTGTTCTATATTAGTAGCGTGTGTGTGATCGATGAAAATTAATTAACACACGGCGGCCAAGGGTGGATTTTATTTTATTTAGGGAATTTAATTTTTTTCCAGCGGTCATTTGCTTTATCGAGCGCAAGAAACAGTCTGTTAGGTCGGTTGCGTTGTGTTGTGTTGTGTTTTTGAATCAGTAGCAAGCGCGCGGTTATTTGTGTCCAATGTAAATCAATCCCATCAGTCGAGAGATTAATTAAATTTTTAAATGGCTGCTACAAGACCGACGAATTCAATTCGATTGCCGCCTCTCTCACTCTCTCTCTCTTTCTCTCACCCATTCTCTCTCCCGCTTCGATGTACATCCGCAAATTGTTCATTCTGCTAAATGCTAAATTTAAAACGAAACAATATAAATAAATTAATGGCACACAGCAAACATTTAATTAACTCCGGCGCAAAATTTTAATGCGTAATAAATAGTGCAGTTTCCATTTCGTTGTTTGCACTCACTTTTTTTTTATTAATAAATTAAATTAATTAAATGTTCAGTTTAGTGTGGTAATGTTAATAGAGTAGAATTAAATTAAAAATTTAAGGTATCTATGCGATGAGCAAACAAAGAAAAAAAAAACGAGTTATTAAAGGTGCCGATTAAATTAATTGTCGAAATCATTAAAGAGCTGTTATGCAGTGATCTATTAACGAAACGGCCGCAATTAACGCGAATCTAATAAATAACGCAACGATTATCTTAATCGTCGTGACCATCGTATACGTAAATATCTAATCCTCGGAGTTGATTATCTCAAATTGTATTTTAATTAAATTCGTTATTAGCTATTGAATTAATTTCCATAATTCTTCTCGAATTATTATCATTTTACATCTATAATATATAAGCGAGCGCGAGCGATGAAGAAACGCAATTAAAAGTTCATAATCGATATTATTATTGCTCTCGGTGGGTTTTCGTACGTGGAATCGTGACTCACAATGTATACACCTTTATTATTGAGGAGGAAAAGCGCGAGAGGAGAGAACTTTTAATTTATTTATATTTAAACAAGTAATTGCCTTCTCGCGAACAGAGAACTAGGCACATTGAAATTTACCTATTATAGACGAACGTTCGTTCGTTCGTTGGTTGGCAGATATAATATGTTGTCGAGTTAATTAATTTATGTTAATACCCTTTGTCCGAGCATCGCGGACGCAGTTAAATATAACTTTATGCGGGTAATTAAGCGTTTTCTTTCTCTGCGCGCCAAGAGAGAAACTAAACACGAATAAATAGGCCTTAATTTATAAACCATTATGATTAACAAAAGCTTAATAGATTAAATGCTAATTACGCATTACGGAGAAACGTGACACGATTTTAATTACTTTTTAATTAACTTGTATATATAGATAATATACGCAATAATATCTTTACAGTTTTTTCCTCCTTTTGTTTTCTTTTCCGCGGTTTTTGTTAGGACGGCTCTCACTCGAGCTAATTAGTTATTAAATACTGCCGTATTTTGAAATATATTTTGCTTTAAATTAATTTCAGCTATATTTTATACATTTAATTTATTTCAGTTTGAATTATATAACTTGTTTGTAATAAAACTTTTTAAATTAATTACAAAGTTTTTATTACATTAATTTATGGAAGTTGATTATTATTTTCATTTTTTTAATTAAAACTATTAGTTTTCCAACGCAATGTAACTATTTATAATCCTAAAAATGTAAAGCAGTCTAATTTGTTACATAATTTTTGGTATTTGCTGTTTTTCCTGTTTGATTTTTGTTTACAATTTTGTTGGGACAATTGGGAAATAATTAGTTTTTTTTTATACCGATGGATTAAAATGGAAATCATCTCAATGTTAAAATTTTGTTTTTGAAATAAAATTATTTCTTCGTAAATTAATGTTTGTATAAAAAAATTAAAAAAACTAAAATTGTGGACATCATTAATCAAAATTTAGTATTTTAATAGCTTAATTATTTAATTTCAACAAGTTCAGTAAAGAAATGCAAATATTTGAAAAATAGTGTCCTTGGTTTTTGAATTATAATTTAAAGGTTAGCAATTGAATTATGAACCAGCAAATTAATTAACAAACACATAACAGAGTAAATTACACAACGGCACAGATATAATAATAAACAAATCGATTTTTTGCCCATCGTCTAATTTACATTGAATATTCCAATTAATATCCAGTCATTATATTGACATTCGTAGAAAACAGAGAAGAAGAAAAAAACGACGCAATTTAAATGCAAATCAGGTTCATATCCAACACGATATGTAAGTTATAATTATACTATACGGAAACACTAATAACAAACAACAAAAACCCAATCAAGCAACAATTGTTTATAATAATAAATATAAATGGATAATTTCGTAACGGTGCTCATTATAATATATGAATGTGTAAAGTAATGTTTAATGGATACAACAATCCCACCTATAAATTATCAAGTTGCATACATGTGCTGTTGGAGAAAATCGAAACTGTTAATCGCGTTTAATTAAATTTAGAACTAACAGCAATATCTCCTGAGTGATTTTTTTGCGTTTTCAATTTCCCTAACGCGTTTCGCTTGGAAAACTGCAACCCGATCGACTTTATATCGTCCATCAGTAATCACAGAAACGTTTTCGGCGCAAAGAGGGGGCGGCAGGCAGCAAGGGCTGGGCGGAAAAAGTGTTTATCATTTACCCCTTTCCCACTGTATACAACGCTACAGATTTTTTTTTTGTGTATCAATCACCTTCGATTAGTTTTCCGTGAATTAATTTCGACCGATCGCTCGATGCAATTACGCTGCAGACTTCGACTTATTTGCATCTTCTATTGCTTAATTAAGTTTTGCAACTTTGCGCTCTTCTAATCAGCCTCTGGAAACTTTTCACATGCAATTTGTGTTTCTAACGAAAAGAAAAAAAAATAGTCTGCTTTTTGTACTTTCAATAAATTTATTATTTTTTATATCGTGGTGTTCGTGATGAATGAGGGAAATTAAACATCGTTAATTTATCAGACGTATCGTGACTTTTCTCTTTGTGATTTTGGTTTTGCTCCATGAATGTAATGATGAAGAACGCCAGTGAAAAAAAGAGCAGGACCAATTCCAGAATATTTTCAAATGGGGATTCTTCTTCCATTTTGATTTGTATAATTCTATTTACACCATTTTAATTGGCTCGTATTACATTGCTGAATTTTGAGGCCAAACAAACTGTATCAATTTTAATATTTTAATTGCGATCGATAGCGATAATTGCACACTGACAACGTCAATTGCAACCAACGTAACAAAAAAAACTTTAATTGAGTAATTAAATGAAAAGCGTATCTATCGTTTACTTAATTAAGTCATTATTCAGGTGTATACGAACATATCAGCTGTACATTTATAAATAAAGTGGATAGATAAATATTCCATTGGAACAAACACGAAAACATAAATAAATAAATTAACTGAACAGGATAATTAACGATGTTACACACGAGAATTTCTTTTGGAGCCAAACAAATTACATGCAGAAACAAACACTAACAGAATAAACAACAATAAAAACTATATCAAATACAGTGAGTTCAATACAATTTACTTATTTTGTACTCTTTATTCCATTTTGCAATTCGAGAAAAAAACATTTTTTTGAAATTTACAAATAATTTTTATAATAAGGTATCAATAAATAATTTTAAAATATTTCCAAAATATCTAAAAATAAAAATTTATTGCCGACTACATTTGCAACATTAAAATATTATGGTGTTTTTATTAATTATCAAATAATTTTATTGTTATTACCGTTTATTTGACAGTTTCAGTAACATTTTATTGAAATTTGTGTTAGAAATTGAATTGTTGATTTAGAAACTTTTTCAATTAAAACGAACCACAAATACATAAAAAAAAAAACAATTCCAGAATTACCAATCAGGATCCAATTATTAGTTATTGATTTCAATTTCATTTTATTTTTATTTTTTAATGAAATAATCTTTTAATTAAATTAAAACGGAACAAAAGTTTTCCAATTAAACTTAATTGCTATTAGAAAAAAAAAACTAATAAAAATAAAACCTAAATTGATTAATTAGTAATATATATTTTTAATGAAGCACTTGATTAGAAAACACCCTGTATTTAATTCAATATGGAAACGCAAAAACGTCGAGTGCAAGTATAAATTGCATGCTGCGGGAATTATACTTTTCTTATTATGATGTGTTTCATCGATGCATATTCGTTTAAGTTGGCTACTTAGTAGTTGGTTAATTGCTTTAATTAAAACGTTTGTGAACGTTTCTCGTTAGTTCGTCGGTGTATGCAGCGGCAGGCATTCCGACTGGAATATCAATTTTATTGTTCATCGCATTATGAACGCTTGAAATTTTTTTACATTTGCTATCGACAAATTATTTTAACGCAATTAATTTTATTATGCGCGCTTGCATTCCACATTAATTTTATTATAATAGCGCTTTTATTGCTTGTAACTATTTATATTTGTAAATGCCTCTACATAGCCACGAACATAAATAATGCATTAAGTTTTTTTTTTTTTCTTCTTCTGCTTCTTTATTTCATTAGTAATAATTTTCCTGTGTGCGCGATTCATGTATGTGGAAATACTAAAGCTTTGCATTCGCTTGGAATTAAAACTTTAATCTCTTGCGTTATTTAAATTTCTCAAATAAATTGTCCGTCAATTATTCTAATAAATGGGGCAAAATTTGCAATTAACAACGGTACTTAACTAATAGAGTCACTTTTAATTGATCATTTATTATGCATTATTATTAATTATTATTGTAATTCGTGAAAGTTATAACTACAATAATAATCGCTGGTTAATTGATTTATTCGTAATTATTTCAAATTATTAAGAATTTTTTATGAACTTTGGTTTTAATTTGAATTAAATTATTGATTTAATTAATGATTTAACATTTTTATAGTTTGACCAAAAATGTAGTACCTATCCTTTTTTTTTTTTTTTTGTTCCGAGAGAATCCCTCAACTATTCACAGATTGATATAGATCAATCCAGAAAATAAAATTTAATTTTTTGCTTAAGTTAGACACCTTTTTAATAAATGAAATTTTTTACTTTGTGACCCTTAGCCTTTATCTAAATATAAATTTCTAGGCAGGTTAAGCCACAATTTCTATAATTAATACTTATACCCCTTAAAAGGTTCTTTCATTTAATATATCCCACTGTGGGTAAGACCAATGAATTAACAATAAAAACAATAAAATATTTTTTTGGAAAAACATTTCAATAAAAAAATCCTAGCACACAAGCCCTGATAAGAACGTTTTAAAAGGAAATGAATAGTAATTTAAAATACAATTTCAACAATTTGAGTCAATTTGACTTAAAATGTTGTATTGTTATGCCGAGGGATCACAAAACGCGTTATCTTTTTTTATTCAAATGGAATTTCCGGTATATCATGATGAATTTTGAATTCACAATGAAAAAGCTTAACATGAGGCTGCAACTAATAACGTTTTATTCGAAATTTCAACTTAATTTTTTTTATTAGAAAACTAAGGAAAATCATCTTATGGGATTTATAATTTAGATTTCAATTAAGAAAATTTTGGAATGAGTTTTTTTAATTTTTAATTTTATTGCCAAACTATAGAATCAATTTACATCTAAAAAAAAATTAAATTTTAGGTTTCCTAGTTAACAAATGAAAGTAATAAAAGTTGGAGGTACTATATTTTTGGTCGTACTGGAAAAAAGTGTATTAACGGTAATTGTCTTCGTATTTTTTATTTATAAAAAAAAGTAAATGTTTTCTAATACAACCATAGATTATAAAGATCAATCAGGTCTGCGCACGGACACTGAGGGTCTTCTGCAGGGTTAACAATAACAAATACTTTTGTTAAATTTGTTAATTTTTGTAATGATAATAATAGTAATAATAATTAAATAAAGTTTTCAAATTTAAATGTATTTATTTTATTACGTAAAATTTTTGCACTTTATTAACAAATGAAAAATATTCTTAAAAAAAAAAACCGACAAACAAAACCCACGAAAATACTAAAAGTTTCCAACTTTTAATTTAAAAGCACTCATAATGTGGGGCCATAAACTTCAATTAAAATAACTGAAAACAACGAAAAATAAATAAGCTAACAGAGAAGCTCAAAGAAGTATAATTTAAAATGCAATTAAAAGATAAAAAACAATACTAACAAAAGATTACTTTCATTAACTTAAAACCTCTGGGTATACAGACTCGTCCATATGTACCTATACCTATATAGGTATACTATAAAGGTATTTAAAAAATAAATTGCAATTATTATTTAATTAGTTAATTAATTTCCGCGCATTCATATGCGACCGACAGAAATTTCGCTTATTCAAGAGTATAATAATTTCGCTAATTAATTAATTAACTAATTAGTATTATAAGCGTGTACCTTTCGTATATAGGAGCAGGGTAGGTATAGGCGAACATTGTAATAATTATTATTTTAACGATGATTTATTTACAATGGCAGCGGCGGATTTGTTTAATTACGACTCCAGCGGGCGGGTAATTAGAAGAGAGCGAGCGAAAGAGCGCGAGACAAAGTCGATCCGCGGACCATGGGTAAATACAACCGAGAGCACACAGCGAACGAGCACATCGAGAGTACTATACTACTACGAGCGAACGAACGGGGGTTGCAAAATATAATGGTTAATTAACTTTAATTGCCAATTAATGGCGATATTGAGCGCCCTCTACTGCGATTCGAACGCTTATAACGGACACGCGCATTAATTAATTGCGCGCCGCCACTGAAAAGCAATCTATATCGGTATAATAAAAGCGGCGGTGGACTCGTTTAAAAAAATAAAAAAATAGAAAGAAGAGGGAAGAAAAACGCGCACCGTGCACCGCCTCACTTTCGGGCCCATAGCATCAAACGCGTAAATGAACTGTTTTCGCATGTTTTCGTTCGCCTGAAGCATTAGCCGGAGCGTTTTAGGCGTAATAATGCTATAGCTGTGGGTCATTAAGGAAAGCCTAAAGAACTTTGATGTGGCTGCCGTAATCGAAACAATGGCCCATTATTGCACATACATGCAGTCCGTGCAAACGGCACCGACCCAGCTCGACAGTGCCAAGAGCGAGGGAGATGTAACGAGAACGCGAATGCTGCCCTTGGTGCGGACACTTGCTTCGTAATGAGCTTTTCACGTCCGAGCTTTCCTCATTAGTGTAACAGGGACTAGGCACTCGCAGCTCGTTAGCTATGGAACGGAAAGAACATGGTACCATCCGTGTACGCTATGTATATCGACATGCGGGACTGCTCTGGAACACAACCGCATGCCATTTCATTAGTGCTAACAAGGACTAGGACTCCCTAAGAGTCGTCGTCCCCGTCTTTGCTTTGCTTTGCTTTGCTCTGCTCTCTAGCGCTGACGCTCTCTTTTAAACTTTGCCAGACGCAGCAGACGTAACGGAAATGTTATCCTCGCTGCTCCACTGTGTAGGTACAGATCCAAATTATCTGGATGATCTTTCTGCGGATTTTACAACTCTTGTTAGTTGTCGTAATGGTCACTTTTTAATTCCTATATTGGATGAATGTATTGCGCTTTTAAGAAATTTAGAAATGTTGGTACTTGCATTTATTTAAAGGTCTTTTCAAAAATATTAAAAACATTTAAATCAGTATTTAAAAAGTATGCACTTTACGCTACAAATTGTAAATAACTACTTAATCCGCTGGTACATAACATATTACCGAAAATTTTCAATTTCATGTGCAATAAGAATTTAAAATTAAATATTCTTTTATATATTTATATTAATTAATTAAAAATATTTAAAAATATATATTATATGGTGCATTTTAAAATATATTTTAAGAGACAATTTTATTAGTTGTTTCTAATATGTGGACTGTAAATTTTATTATCAATTACAGACGTTCAGATACAAAACAACTAAAGCAAAAAAAGTTCCTCGCATTTATTGTAACACCCTGTATAGCCTGGTCCATGTATGAAAACATTATCTTTTTTTATAATGTTATTGGATTATGGTTTTTATAATTAAAATAAATTGTTTCTTAAATAATTTAAGTTTTTCACCAAAAATAGAAAAAGTAATTTGATGTTCAAAAAATTTGATTCGTTTAACTTCTATTTCAAATATTAAATATTTCAAAATATTAATAATAAATTTTTCATATTTTTATTTGGCTAATCGTAATTAAAATATTTTGTTTTATTTTTTATATTTATTGCATACTTTTACTTCAAAGTTGAACTGTAAAAGTGCGCTTATAATGTAAAACACATCTTTATGTTATTGGATTTAAAGTTTATTTATTTAATCAGTTATAATTCTTAAAAAAAAATACATTTTCTTGTACTTATACTGCTTATTGAGTGTATCGGACTGGATCACCCTGTATAAAAAACAATTCAAAATTAAACTTTCTCATTCTTTGAAAGATGACATTGTTGCTGTTTCATTGATTCTTTGATTTATTGACTGATTCAAGCTATTTAATAATATAATATTTGGGATATTTAATCCCAAAGAATACATTTCCTGTAACTTTTTTTACCCAAAACTAAATTATTTCTAATTATATTCATTAGGTAAATGAAGAAATTTTTAATTTCTTTTAAATTTTCCAATTCAATTTGTCATTTTTAATGTTTTGCTGACTTTAATCAATTCAATTCAATCAAATCAATTCAAAAACTTTAAATTTAGAACGAAAAATAATTGGATATGTAACACCCTGTAAGTATATTTATAGTGGTAAAACAATTAACATTTTTATAATGTTAATTGTGATTGGAAATAACATTTTTATAATTAAATTCAATGATTTCCTAATTCATTTAAGTTCTTTTTTATTTCTTTTCATCTCTTACAGCAATAAATAAATAATAAAATTCATGTTCTCTGTATTTTTATTGTTAGAAATATGATATACTGGCATGAATAACAATTGTTTTAGTAACTTTCTTTTAGCATTATTACTGTAAAACTGTTTGGATAACTTGTTGAAAGAGAAATGCCAGCATCTTTTTCTGTTGTTAATAAAACTCCTTGCAAAACTTCAAATTTATATTTCAAGAAGTTCTTTAAAAATTAAAACTTCAAAAGCAGTTAAAGGCACTAGACACAATTAAGAAAGCTACTAATTGAAAAAAAAAATACAATACTGAAAACAATTAGTTAAGAGGATAACTAAGTTAAAAACCAATGGATACAATGAAACCTTATTTAGCAGGCAATAAATTAATAAAGAAGGAAAATTAAAGTAGCATCTGGAAAATATTTCTTTTGGAATCGATAAAGATTTGGTTGATATGGCGCATTCATTTAGTATATGGTAGTCCTTAATTACTTTGACGAACTTAAAGCACGGCTACTCATATAACGATAAACCCTGGGCGTGAGAATTATACAAACGGTTAATTACCTTCCGCGCCTAATTGGGACTACATACATGCTATACGCTATAGCTACGCTATATACTTTAAGCGGAATGCATTATGTTTAATTGAATACTCCCGGCTGTAAAGATGAGAGAAAACACTTTGTTGCCCGCAACATACGTGCTCGAAGAGATATAAAATTATTTATGTGCACTTACATCCAGTATAGTCCTATTTAGCTATTTACTTACTCCGTTTAGACATCAGCTCGCGCGCAAAACACAATTGAGCTGTGCGTAATATAATCCTCAATTGGGCCCTAATTGAAATCTACGTAACAACAATTCATAAACTTAATTTCTTACCTTTTTTCCATCCACGGCTCGTCAATCAGTCAGTCGCTCGGCACATTAATCACAACTGCACAACTACGAAAAAGTTTCCTTCCACCGATAAACGTCGAAAAAAAGCCCCAATCACTCGAAATTGTTAATTGTTTTTTTTTTCTTCTTTTTTGCTGTATATTTCGATGCCCTTTCGGCTTGGTCCTTTTTTTTGCGCTCGGTTTAATTGATGCGTGGTCGGGTATTGAGTATTGTGACACTTGTTTGGCGGTTCGCGCGTCCGACGTGGTCTTCTGGAGGAAGAGGGAAAGCGGATGTGCGTGCGCCAAGATCGACTTCACAAACAACACTGAGTGACTCCTGCTTGGTGCTGGTTGTTGAACGTCGTTTGCGGCTCGCGCGCGTTTCTCTCTCCACGCGATCCTGCACTCGTTTGGCGCGTGCACCGTCCCGCGCAGGATGCCCCGCAGTGGCGGCGTCGAGTCATCCCCGCGGCTCTCTCTGCGCGTCGCGACGCTTTCCCTCGGCCGCTCGCAATATGCATATTGCATCGCGTTCATTATCGGCCGGCTATTCACTCCTGCTAATACCTCTAATTTGATTTCTCTTTTCTTTTCACTGCTTTCCTTTTAACGGTTTGCTTTTGATTTGCTTTTCTTTTTCTTTTTGATTTTGTTTTCGCATAATTCATTTTTAATTTTTACATTTTTAAAGCACTTCATTCCCTAAAGGAATTTTTTTTTCTTAACATTTTAATTGTTACTTTATTAAAATTGCTCATAAGTATTAACAATTTATTGTTATTTTAATAAATTTGTACATAATTATGAAAACTTTTGAGTTTAATATGGAAATATAGATTATTTTTAATGAAATGCAACATTTTGTCGTGACATTTTGTTAAAAAATTATTATAATTGGAAGAATCTCCAACCATTCAGCAAAGCCAATTAATTATCATCCTGTTATGCACATTTTTATAATTTAGAATTTCAAAAAGTTAACGAATTTATAAAGAAACCATTTTTTTTTCATTTAATAAGATAAAAATCAAGTGTTTTACTTAATTAATTAAAAATGTCAAATAGTTATTCATTTTAAAAATCAATCAATAATAAGATCGAAGAATGATTGAATCAAAAGTCATTTTTTTTATATTGTGCTAACTAATTGATACTTGTTTTTCTAAAAAAGCTTCACAACAATTCACTTCTAACTTATCAAATAAAGCTTTTCTTGTAGCTTTTTCTATGCCAAATAATAGCAATCAATAAAAAGCGAAGTATTCTATTTCAAATATTTACATTTTTAGCGAAAACCCTGTAAATTTTTTAGTTCATAATTGTATCAGCTGCATGAGATTATATTCAAAAATTATGCACAATTTTACACTCAAATTACATACGCTTGCAAAAATCGGATATGCTTACTGAATCCCAAATTATTCCGAAAAGAAAAACTTAATATCGTCGATTTTTTTGACAATTTATTCCAAGTAAACTATTTGTAAATTGAAAAAAAGTAATAGATATAATTATTCCTAGGGGATGCTTTTAAATACAAACTAAATATTTTAACAAAATTTTCATTATCCATAGTAGGCTATAAGCTTATCAAATAGCAATTATTTTTTATATCAATGATATTATACTTTGTAAGTTTAAATTAAGAAATTGTTCTTAAACTAATAAAAAATGTATTTAATTGAAGTAATCAAGGTGGCTGTAATATTTTTAATGAGACTTTTACATTGAAAAAGACGTCATACGACGCACCTTGCAATAAAAAAAATATATAGCTATTTGATAATCCGATTGGTTTCCATAAAAATTATAAAAAAACAAGTTTATTGTTTTATCTCAAAACCCAAACCAAATTATTTAAAATTATCTACTAGGAACAATTATTCATTTTTTTCTGTTTTCTTTGTGTAATAGTTTTCTAGAAATAAATTAGCGAAGATATCATCGACGATTTTCAGTTTTTTTTTCAGGATAATTCGGAAACCAGGAGATATATCTATTTTTTTTTTATCGATATTAGTTGGTGTGAAATTCAGCTTACCCAAATTTACCCAAATACGGGTTGTGAAAATGACCACCCTATGTGCAATTTAATTTTAAAAATAATTAATTTTCATTATAATTTATTTATGACAAATTAACTTTTTATAGGTGGATAAATTAATGAAATTAATTAATTTTAAACTTCTTATCTCTTTAAAATGGGTTTTTAGTTGTCAATCTACTGGAGATAATTTCATGGTAAAATACTTTTAGAAATATTGATAAAAATTAAAGGCAGGAAAAACATAAAATGTAAGTAAATTGTCGATAAAAATATGATTGATTTGCAACAAATAGACGTCTTGGGAATTAGTACGAAAGTATTTATAGAGCGTAACACGCAGAGCCGAGCAGAGCGTACAGTAATAATAAAGCAACCCCCTCGAAATTAATTAATTAATTTATTATTGTCCCTGGGAATTGCGTTTCACACTAATTACTCTTAAACTATACATCCACCTATAGCAACATAAACACACAAATCGAGACAATAAAGGCATGTGTACCACGGTACGCTTATATGCAGCTCCACAACATGAAGGCACATTGTTTCAATTAATTAACTTATACGCCTCGTTTATGCCACATAATATTACGTAATCATAATGATCGCAATAATAATGGCCGAATAAGAAGAATAACAATTAATTAATGATTCTCTTTGTCTGTTGTGTGTTGTGTGTGTCTCTATATAATGAGAACAGAATCCGACTTCTCAATACAAATATAATAAATATAAATAAATAATATATAAGCAACTATTGAATGGTAATTTCTATGTGTCCGTTTCCGATCAGGTACCCTTTTTACGAACGGATTAAATGTGCAGCAGTCGATTTAATTAATTTCCCATTGTTGCGCTCATAATATTATTGGTTTCTCTTTATTTGCTTGCATGCGGAGACAATAAAGCAGAGTAATGATATTGCTTCGAGTGACTTTTTTCATTCAAATTGTTGGCTTTTATTGTTTGTCGGACGCCAAAGCTCTTGCACACACACACAAACACACACTAACAAATACGTATACACACCGGGAACTTATTCCTGCAAATATGTAGTAAGCTCCCAAGGATGTTCCTATAAATGTATTATATTGTGGTGCGCATCTGTCAATATAAATATTGCAAAAGTGAGAAATGCGGCGCTCGACGTAAGAATTTTAAGAAACGGCCCGCGAGCATCTTTTATAATGCAATAGACTTCTGGAAGCCCCGCACATCAGATCCACTTCTTTATACTTGGGTCCCTTTTTTCTTTCCCGTTTTTTTTTATATATGCAGACGTCCCTACCTTTATCTACATAATAATAAACAATGAAAACAATTTTGCAAATTGGCTTTTTTTCTGTTGTTTCTACCATTTTGTCGTGTTTAGCTTTCAAATGTATTTTAAATATACAAGGTGATCCTCAAGAAGTCCCTCGTCGAACTTTCATTTACTACTTTTACAATTGCTTAAATAATTGTTGTCTTTTTTTCCTATTTTCACTTAAATTCAGTGCCTAATTAAGTAATTGAAATATTAATAAGCATTAATTGGCCATTTAGGCGTAATTTAAAATTATATTACCCAATTTAATTTTCAAATATATTTTTAGCATTTGTTTAAACAAAATTAACTTTATCACTACCTTGAGATTTTTATTCTGACAATTAAAATCATTTTCAATTTTATGTTCAAATTATATTTTGCAAATAACATTCATCTGATTTTCTGTTAAGAAACAAACAAAAGTTATGATTGAGAAATATAATTGAGAATTGGTTCTACAATGCATTGATTTTTAAAATGTTTTTGTTTTAAATACTTTTTTCTTTTAAATTAAAGTATCACAGTGTGCTAAGTTTTGAATATTTATAAAAAATAAATTACTTTTTTTTTCTTTAATAAATCGAAACAAGAAAAAAGAAATGAGACCTTGTATTTAAATTGTAATACCAATATTTCGGTATTACCAGAAGGGGTCAATTGCTGATATCTGTAAAAAATAAATTATCATAGGTTTCTATTTAATACTATAACGCAGTCAGTGAATATTTTTATTTTTATCGCAAATTTTCTTGTTGTACACCAATAACTTTTCTTAGTACCTACCCTTATTTTATTTTTATTTCAATTAATACAATTGAAAAAAATATCTATAAATAAAATACAAATTTTATAATTCCTGTATTTTAAATGTATAATTATATTAAAATAAATTATTTGATTGAATTATAGTATAGTATAGGGAATTTAATATTGAAATGGTTTTGATTAATAATTTTAATTTCTTCGATATTAGATCGAACGATGATTGACAAACATCTTCAATAAATGGTTTGAGAAATGGATGGCTGGGAGCCGGTGGTAACCAATTACGGTGAATCATTTTATTGGTTAGTTTGTAGTAGAAAACAACTTTTTATTTACACAATTGTCCTTAGTTATCTTTCTTTAATAATTCGAAATAGTACAAAAGAAATGAGACCCATCTAAATACACCCTGTATACGACTCAATTTTTGTGCTTCGAATTTATACAGAACTTTCGGACCCATCTGTATGTATATTTTTTCACAATTAGAATCTAGCGTTTTTAACTTTCATACACTTAAAATTTTAAAGAAAGGCCTGATTATTTTTTTGTTGCTGCTTTAATATTTGAAAAGCAGAAGAAAAAAATCTTTAGAAAGTGGTAAATTCGCAATCAATCTTGAATAAAGCGTTACAGTAAACTCGCATTATGAGTTAAAGCATTAAAGCTTACGGTATTAATGTAAAATAATAGCTCGGCTCGGTTGTTCACTTAAGAAGACTCCGTGCATAACAACCCTAATGTGTCTATCCGATGTAAAGAGTCCGAGGAGAGGAATGGAAATTCGCGAGCGCAATATATAATAGTACTCTGGGAGGCGGGGGCGGCCGCGCGCACGCTAATATATAAAACACAGTTTTTCACTTTTAATTAATCTAATGTCGGCGCACTTTATTCGACCGCTTTAAAACAGAGTGTCGCGACGCCCGAAAACTCACTGAATCTTAATCACACGACGCCGCGCACAAACAGAAATTACGAGCGCTTTATATTTTATTAATTTCGCGCACTTTCCGCTAATTAAAATTTATACTTGCCAGCGATTTTTACCAGTCTGGGCGCCTATATCCTAATGGATAATTTCGGTACAGCATACGTTATAGTACTCACATCGCCCCACGCCTTTAAAGCTTTACTTTACTCCTCTTGGCAGTTTACTCTGTTTTGGCGACGCTTTGATGGAAATAAAAGGATGGCTTGCTTCTTGATATAAACAAGTACGGCAAATATGCATACGTGTGGCAAAGTGGAAAGAGGGTGGTCTTTGCTTGACCCGTTTTCGCCTCGCTTTACGTGTCAGTGGTGCCAGGACTTGTAACCACTCAAAGACAACGAGTTTTCGCTATACCTTTTAAAGTCTTTACGAATTTCTTTTTAGATTTTCAATTTTCCTATTCTTGTTGTGCTGATTTGTTTATTTGATTTGTACAAGGCTGATGCAATAAGCTGAGGACTGCGATAAATGGAGGACCACAAAAGAAAAACTGATTTTATTTTACTTTATATTTGAAGAGACTTCTGACTTGCAGTTGTTGGAAAATTATTTCGACTTTCTACCATTTCCGGTTATAGTAACTACTGTTAACTCCCTTATTTTAAAAGGATTACCTTTTATTTATTTGTTTGGTTTATTCTTCAGTGAAAACAATGATTAGTTACTTTAAAGAATATGTTGTTTTCCATGTAACTTACTTTACCAAATGACTTCCACTTTATTACGTAAGGAATAACTAAAAAATATATTCAAAAATACATCTTTTTAAATATACCTAATAATTTCACTTTTTTTATTGAAGTTACTATCTAGTTTTTTAGTTTTTGTCATGATATATTTTTTTTTTTAATAACTTGACGTTAACAATATCTTGAAAAATTGACCTAATGACAACAACCTTTTTTTACAAAATTATCTTTATTAAAAAAAAATAATCGAAGTAAATTAGGGCCTCATTTAGAATATCAGTTGATATCAACTTCCGGTATAACCGGAAGTGTTCAAGTGCAAGAAATATTTTAGGTAAGTGGGGCTTTGGGAGTAATTTTGAAAACAAAAAGAAAAAAAATGCCAATTAAGCTCCCAAGACAGTTAACCGGCCAATTAAAAAAAAACACCCTGTATAGTTAAAAATTCAACTTAAGTGAATCTTCATAAAAACTAAAAAAAGAAGAAGAAAAGTACTCACTTAAAAATTTTATGATTAATTAAAGTACAAAAAAATGCGCAAATAACATTTTGGAAATATCAACCGGATTCAATTTTTTGTATATAATTTAAATTTTATTGTTTGCTTTTTGTTTATTTTTTCTGACTTTTTAGATTCAATAATATATTGAAGATCTTTGTTCTTTTAATCAGATTTACATCCATCCACATATTGAATCTGTCCATTGATCCTCATAAGAAATGCGAATACCTAATGCTTTTTTTTCTTCGCAACAGGGCCTATAAATAAGTAATGATTAAATATTATTTAGAGATGTTTGTCTGAAAGAGAGAAATAACTAAAATATATAGAGATGTCCATTACCTTAATGCAGTGTTCTCGTCCCCGCTTCCAGTCTGATTAATATTGCATTTCTTGGTAGTGCCGACCGTCCTTTGCCGACTCCCATTCGCTCCATACGACTCTCTCTCTCTAACTGGTCTCTTCCTCTGGAAGCGCTCGGAGGCACTTTCCTCGGACTTCGTGATCCGACGTGTCCATCTCCGGGTCTCCTGAGAGATGCAGCACACTCACTGGGGTCTGGTCTGAGTCCTGCGGGGCGAGACCGACGCGCCACGAAACATCAAAAACGAAGTGACAGAGCTAAAAAGCTCCTTGTCCCGGCCACTCTAAAACTACGTGTGTACGCCACACGAATCTCACACCCCCGCCAGCCACCCCCCGCAAAACACCCGTACTCGGTGTTTTAAAAGCATGTAGCCGAAAAGACGGAAGAGCAAAAGTGTCGCATCGGATAAATCAGTCCGGGCATTTGTTTATTAGAAATTTTTCGTGACGTTTCGAGTCGCTCTCTGCGAGGGCTCGGGACGCGTTTAAAATATTAAAACCTATCTGGAAATTGCCTCTTTTGCTTCCACTAAAGTAAAGCGTCACATGTATAATTCAAAAGTTTTGAGCGTATATATCGCTGGCAAATTTTATAGCAAACATAACGATTCGGCTTAATGCCTTGCAATAACCGTATTGTTTCCGCGAACGTTTATTCTTCTTCTGCTTCTGCTGCTGCTGCTGCTGCTGCTTCAACTACTTGCACCGTTCTTTCCGTATATTTGTGTGCCTGCTTGTCTGCTTGTGTGTGTGTGCGTGCGTTTGTCGCGGCGCGCAAAGAAGAGTGTCCCAGAAGAACATTATTGGAGAAGCCGAATGCATTCCTTGTGATCGCGTCACCGAAAGTCCGCCACAATCCACAAAAAAGTCGAGTGCCAATTTAACGGATTCTCGGTATAGCCATCGTGCACCGGGTTAACGAACCGCAACGCCGATCTGGCTAACGCTAATCTAACCATTTTTGGCGCATCCTGTATAAGGCCATAGCGAGCAGCCGCTGCTGGACTGCCCGAGTCGATTTTTCCAATTTAATTAAACTCACTTTGCCGCTGTGTATGTGCGAACACAACACAACTATGGATGCTTAATGTGCTGTAAAATCGATTATGTGCAATTTTCTTTTTCGACTCCACATCCGGCTAATAATCCTTTTTCTTCCATTTACGCGCTTGCTTGCTGCCAGCAGCCGTACCATTGATGGCTGCACTTGCAGTCTAGCACCACCACCAGCTCCACATATTTAATATTGAGATTAGTTTTTCCCAAAGTGGTCAGATTGAAAGGGCCGGGAAAAACATCGAGCAATTTTCTTAATGGCTCAAATACGAATAAGTCTTCTACGGACAGTTCGGGCAGCACTAAAGATAACTAACCGAATGAACTCTTTCTTCCACACTTCCTGTCTTTCTTATTTACGCCACTAATATAAGTGCCCTAAAGGGACTTCACGATATACACATGCAATACATTTCTCTTTCCATTCACATATTTAAGCCAGATGAATAATTTCCAATGGTTTTTTAAATTATTTTGTTTTTTGGGCTTTCTATCTAGGGTTTCATTATCAGTATCACACATTTAATCGGCTGATGCTTACCATTAATTAAATAGGTTATAGGAATTTTTAATTGGATAATTAGTTTACTTTTTATTATACGAGTTATTTGTAGCCTTAATTCTATTAATTCTATATCAAAATGTTATCAGTATGGCCTTTTCAAGTGAAAAAGTTTTTTTTTTTACTTTCTAGTTTAAGAAGTTACTTAATGAATGCTCCTTATTGAAATTAATTCGTGTTTTTTTTTTCAATGTGATTTGGTTTCTAATTATTAATTCTAATTAGATGATTTTAATTTCCAAAATTAATGGATTTTTAATTTTTTATTCAAATTATAAAAAAAAAACAACAAAGTTGCAACCGGAATCAAAACCAATGAAATTTTGTTTGGCCAAAGAAAATGTTGTGCCTGCCTTGATGTGCAGAATAAATGTTGAAAAAGCATTCGAGTCGATAAAACGAAACGACTTGCTTGGGTAACATATGTTACCGTGGGGGGTGCCTTCGAGTATCTTGCAGAATATAACAACTATGGATACATAATAGCACCTACAAGTTCGATTTATTGCCAATATTCCGGCACTGTGCCACTTCATATTACAACACGGTACGTGCTGGCAAATAAACCTCCATATTCCACGAATCGCTAATAAATATTTTGCGCCGGGCGCAATTCTTTTTTCCACTTTCCGCTTTCCCGCTATTTGTTTGGGCTCTTTGCTGCCTGTGTTACTATTACGGTACGGGTACGGACCTCTAATACCTGTGCGAGTATTCTATAGGTACAGTACATTCGCTATAGATGTATCTGGTTAGAACATTCATTTCTGTAGCGAAGCAAAGAGCGACAAGGGAGACGATAACGCGCGCCGGCCAATTAAAATATTAATTGAAGCACGTTCCACGCCGATATTATCGTCGAACCATCGATTTTAATTAAACCTATCTATACATTACAACACGCTACCACTACACTTGCAATCAAGAACGGTGGCTGGCTAATAAGTGTACCGGTCGAGGGCTGTATTAGTGGTTCAGCACTTCTCCTCTCTTTAATTGGCTTGCTAATCAAATTACCACACACAAAAAACGCTCATTGCATTCCTAATTAAAGCGCAAGCTGCTTTTTATTTTTTTGTTTTGTTCTCTTTTTAATGAATTTTCCTTTTTACTTTTCTGCAGAATCATCATCAGAGATATTGCTTGTGAGGTATTCCATTCCACTGTTCTATTGGTGAGTTTCCTTTTATTTTTGGAAATAGGGGTGCATATAATAGGGGTGCGCCATCTCTAATATGGTGTCTGAGGCATTGATATGATTTACCCTTTTCGAGAGGGTTGCTTTTCTCTATTTAATTATATAGGTACTGGCCATCAGCAGTTTGGTCAATTATAATAATTTTTCTTTTTTTTTTAATTCCAAGTTTGATGTTTGCAATTTTTTACTTGTTTTAAAAATGAATTCAAAATAATTTCGTACCAATTTGCGGTTGATTTAAAGTAAACTAATATCATTCTTCTCAGACTTTTTATTGTTGATCAAAGCTTTTAAGCCAGTTATAATGTAATTTTGTGACACAAAAAAATATACAATAATTATGTAATTATTATTACACTAAGTGGCAGTTCCTTAAAATAGGTAAATTTTAAATACTCTTAAGTTGAAACAAATGTTTACAAGTCTAAAATAGTCTACTGAAAAAATGTATTTAATACTTAAAAACTTTATAAAAAAAGATTTAATATTAAGCATAAATGTTTTTCAATTTCAAAAACTTCAACAACCATCGCACACCAATCAATACTTAAACAGACACAACAAATCAAACATTACCAATGAATTATTTTAAATGGTTAAGGGCCATTCATGTCACACAAGGAAGCCTCAAAGTATTTGAATTAGGTACCTACTAAAAACTGCAGTTTTTATGAAAGTCCATGTGTATTTTCGAAGCAGTTCATTTTCAAAAATATAGTAGTCCTTATAATTAGTAACCTTAATGGCAAAAATACAATAAATATTTGTATAATAATAATAATATATTAAAAGAAAACACAACAAGTTAAAATAAATACACGTTAAGAGTATACATAAAAGTCGATGTCGTTTCGATTTGAGATGGGATCAGGGGAGAATCAGGGAGGCAAATAAATTAAGGCTCGTTTTCGTCACGAAAGGGCGGAGGGGGGTTACAAGCATTCGGAAACCGTAAAATCGTTTATGCCATTGTCAAAGTGCCCGCGCCCAAACCGAATCCCACACCTTTGGGACCGAAGAATTTCGCGTAACAACCCCGGCAGTAAATTTCGCCATTGGGAGCGTCGTTCAAGTTGGTCGAATCTAAGCTGCGACTGCATTCGCAACAGGCGAAACATCTCTTGTGCCAAATGCCGTTTTTGCTTATCATCTGTTCGGCCGCATAGACAGCGTAACCGCAGCGACGGCATCCTTGACCCTCGGGTGCCTTGGGGCCAGAATTGGGGCGCGAGGTATGTAGAGCCGGCGCTTGGCCATCGGCACACACCAAAGTCGGAGTGTGGCCGAAACCGAATCCCTTGGGACCGAATAGCTTACCGTAGCATGCCTTGCAATGGATTTCGCGATCGGGTCCATCGCAAGCCAGCACAGAATCCAGAGGACGATGACATTCGGCGCAATTGAAACACTTTTTGTGCCACATCTAATGAGATAATAATCGGATTAGGGATTTGTGAAACGAAATATTTCTGGATATGCTTACGGTTCCTTTGGCTAATTGTTGTTCGGCAGCAAAGACCATTCCTCCGCATCTGGGGCAACCTTGACCAGCTGGGGCCTTTATCGAAGTCGTATCGGGGTTATAAAAAGGTCGAGATTGAGAGATTTGTTCCTCCCTGCAAAAATGGCTCATTAACATTTTGGCCATCATAACTTTTGTTTTAGTTGTCATACGTTAAGCCATCGGTTTGGAGGAATCCAGAACCACAAGCAAAACCGTAGCCGTGAGGACCCCATTTCTTGCCGTAACAGGTCTTGCAGTAGACATCGCTATCAGGCCCATCGCACGCAATGATGGAATCCAGGGTCTTATGGCAATCCTTGCACTTAAAGCACTTGCGATGCCAAGGTCGTCCTTTGGCCAGCACCTCTTCAGCGGCGAACACTACGCCACCGCAACGAGGACAACCTTGGCCTGGAGGCGCTTTAATGACGGCCGTATCGATGACTGTGGTCTTGGGCGCTTGCTCGCTACAAATTTCGATGACAACAATCAGAAATCCTTCTAGGCGCGAGTATAATTTTAGAAACGCCACACGAGTAAAAAATTGTTCATAATTAGGAATGCGCCGTGCAGAACACAAACTAAAAACAGAGAATGCGGGTGATGTGCTATATACCTCTTCACTTCCATATCCATAGCATCAGACATCAAGCCCAAGAAATTTCCGCCGGCATGGCCAACGCCTCGAGGGCCAAAGCGCTGTGCATAGCAAGCTAAATAAAAAACAAGAATAGTCCTCTTGTACTTCACCGGTACAGCCAAAGTAAAAGCATTAATAAAGAAAAAAAAACAACAAACAAAATAAAAAACAGGAAAACATTTATAGCCGCGTTATGCGTGTCATTTTGGCATTAGAAACTAATTTTGCTGGACAGTGGAATGCGTGATGGTACGTACTAGTCAGCGTAACAGTCGCTCTGCAAGGTGCCTCCTCCTTGGCCGTATCCGTATCCCTTGGGGCCGAACTTCTTGCCGTAACACACTACAAATATCGGACAATGACAAAATATACCCCACAAATTGATTGAGTTTGCTAATAGCATCAGAACAGAATTGCGAACGAGCGCTTCACGCACCTTTGCAATAGATATCCTTGTCAGGACCTTCGCAACACAACACGGAGTCCAATCCCTTATTACAGTCAGCACACTTGAAGCAAGACTTGTGGAAAGCCTTTAAAAGAAACAAACCACATGTGGTACTCTACAGAAACTACTAATCAGGGATAGTTATAACGTGCCCCACAAAACAACAAAAAAAGGTAACACGAAAAAATAAAATCGGACGAACAAAAGGGTTTAAAACTACAAAAAAACATCTAATCTGTTTTTTTTTTTCTGAACAAAACTTGTGCTTTGTGTCTGTGGTAGTGTTCGCTCTACCTCGACAGTAAACTTCCTCGTCGGGCCCGTCACAGTGTGACGTCGAGTCCAGTGTTCTTTCGCAATTATTGCACTTAAAGCATCGCCGATGCCAACCCTAAGTTCAGGAAAAATATTCAAAAATTGGTTCATTTGTAGGGCAGTCCTGCTTTAGCCTGAAATTCATCTCGGGGACACTTACCCTGCCTCTGGCCAACATTTGTTCGGCGGCGTATACATGTCCCCCGCACCTGGGGCATCCCTCACCCTCCGGCGCTTTGGACATCGGCTTAGGGGGCGGAATGGGGATTCGGTTCATGATCGGATCGCTAAAACACAATTACCATTTCATATAGCCACCAATGAAATCATCTATCTCTACGGTTATTATTGTAGTAATAGAGTATTATTAATAGGTGTCAGTCGGTCATTGTGTCAATAAATTGGTTGCGAAGCGATGCCAATAGCTTTGATTATGCAAGCGATTTAATTCATTAATTAATGTCACTACTACTGGTTGTAATTGGTCGGTCGGTGCCGATTATATGGACTACAGAGAAAACAACTTAAAAAAACAATACTACGAATTAAACACAAAGGTAACAAAGAATAAACTAAATGAAATGATAAATAAATTGACTTGAGGGCAGTTTCCCTATCCCACCATCCAGGATAGTGATAATAGGGAATCAACGATTAATTATTATTATTATTAACAGAAAAATTGCGCTGTGTTAGAGGCGTAAAGCCATGCGATCTGTTTTCCTTTCGGTAAAAACCAATAAAATTTCTCACCCCTGAAAATCGAGGTCCCAGGTTTTAAACTCGTCACCGGAAAACAAAAACTGTTCGGGAAAAGGGAATAGGAAATCGTGTTTCTTTTTTGAGAGAAAAAAAAAATGCTAAAATATTCTGATTTTTAACCCGCATCATATCGAATTTCATATATCTTTTTCTAATATTGCATTAAAAATTTTAGTGGTATTTTTTCTTTCAAAAAATGAAACAATGCAAAAATTGAAAAAGTCCAAAAGTTAGAGTAATAAATATTTAATTACTTTGAACAACAGACAGTGACAGAAACAACTGACTAATCATTATACACAGCAAATTAAATAAATACACAATAAGGCACAAACGTAAAAACTTTTGGTAACTACTGGTTTTTGGAAAAATATTTTTTTCATTATCCTTAAGACGTACAAATATATTCAATAAAGGGGTTTTCTGATCAAAGGGGGTTGAGGGGGTAAAAGAGCAAGTGTGTTTTTTGTGTGGATAGAGTGTGATGTGTGTAATGTAGTAGCTAAAAGGGATTATAATTCAAATTAATCGAAATAAAAAAGAAAACTAAGAATAATAAAAGGCTCTGCGTTGTCGATGCAGTGTGATTATTATAATTTACATCCCCTGCTCTGGACGTCCAGGCTTGTGTGTGTTATCCTTCTAACTAGAGCTACAAAAGGGAAAACAACATGCATAGAGTCTCGAAAATTTTCTCAAAATCCAATAACGGCAAAGGCTAATTCGTAGCTTCACATTTTCTTTGGAAAAACTTTAATCGTTTTTTTTTATTAACTTTTTATTATTTTATTAAATTTTGGAGCAAGGTTGATGCGGGTGATAAGGAAAAGCCCTCAAATCTTTACCACTTTTAACTAACCAATTACCGGCTTTACATATTTATCATTTTAAGTTTAAGATGATTTTATAAGCTCTTTATTTTTTAAACAAGGGTAGCATAAGTGACCAAATTAAGAATAAAAAAATAAATCAAAACTTACCCTCCAAGATGGGAGCCGGTATCCATGCTTAAGCAACCGGCGCCACCACCGAAACCGTAGCCTTTAGGTCCGTACTTGCGAGCGTGGCAGTTTTTGCAGTACAATTCTTTTTCGTGTTCGGCGCAGTTGGTGGAGTCCAACATCTTACCACACAATCCTTAAAACAACAAAAGGGCGTTGCAGATTTTTCTTTTTTCAAATTTCGAAAGTGGTTAATTTGACTTACCGCATTTGAAGCAGGATTTGTGGAACTTGTATCCTCCAGCGACGCGCTCTTCGGCCGCATAGACGGACTTTTCGCACTTGGGGCATTTGGGGTTCTCTACCGGCTTGAAAGGCATTTTTGTTCTGTAATCCAATTAGAATCGCTCAGTATTTATGCACTTTACGTAATCGTTGGCGCTGGCTTCGCGCCAGCCAACAGAAGAAACATGATTCATGTAACAGGGGGGAAAGGTGTCCGGCTATATTTAGCCTCTTGGCCAAGGCCCAAAGACACGTCTTTCCAAATTTGGTTAAGATGCCACACGGTTTGCAGAAAGAGCCGATTACAAGCAATCAACTAACATATCATTACCTTATAGGGCAGCAAATAAGCAAGGCCAGTTGTTAGTTGCTTTTTAGAGATTGAACAGACAAACTGCGATTAGTGTTTTACGGTAGCTGCGGTAATCCAAATTATGGCACTGCACTGAAGATATAATCAAACGCATCACTGCTCTTATTGCACTAGAGGTACTACTCAATTCATTGTTTCTAATTTGTTTAATGCTTGCGGCTATTTACCTGGTCGAGTTTCGTTTAAAAGAGGTAGTGAGAAGATGGCTTAGTTCCTGTCACTGACTACCACTGTTGTTCGAGTGAGTTACTTAGCGCCGCGACGCTCCTAGTCTATGAAGTAGCTTTTGCACACGACCCTCCGGTGCTCGGAGTGCCGGTGGTGGCGGTTCCTTCTGGTGGGGGCCGGGTCGCACGCGTCCTTATGAGCAGTGTTCTATTTTTGTGGGATGCAAAAGGATGACAGATCGACTTTTTCGATAAAAACCACACCTTTTTCGAGAGAAACTTGATACTTGCGTCACACTGTACAAATATTCTCAAAGATTCCATAAACGATGTTAAAAGAAATTTTCGTTCGAAATAGCTTGCGCGCTTTTCTTGGACGGAGTCTAATATTTAGGCGAATTTTGCCAGTTTTTCTTTTCTTTTCATTTGAAAATTATCAGAATTTGCTTTATCATTTATTTACCAAGTGTAATTCAAGTTGAAATGTGTTTTCTGTCCTAAATTGAACTATTTGTCTGGTTTATTATGGCTATTATTTTGCAGTTTCATTTCTTTTTGGTTATAAAAACATTCCTTATAATTTTAGAGAAAATGCACACCCACTCAGAAAGCTTGAGAAGAGTCTAGAATTAGAAATGTATAAGTTTGCATGGTGATTCAGTGTTCGTTTTTTGGTAATCAACGACACATACAGGGTCCTTCTTTTTCATAATATGATTATAAATGTCACATAGAATTTATATAATTTACGAAATATATCTTCAAATAATTATCTACACTCAGTGAGATCCTAATTGAAGTATCGCCTCTACCGCTATTACTTTGGAAACTAAGTAACTTTGTTTTTACTTATTTTTACTAAGCAACTTACAAGTTAAAATTCACAGATTTGCTTATAGAAATAAATCTGATTTTGATACTGTAACAACCAATTTTTAATCAAGCCGGGTGAACAAACGTAATTTAATAATAATTAAAAATTTTAACATGGAATGACTTCATTTTAATGGTTACTTAATTAAAGATATTAAATTTTTAACTTTTTCGTTAGTTTTTTCCTGATATAGTTTCCCAAAAGTTCACAATTAAAGTGCAAGGAATTTTATCTTGACTTCAGTGAATTATCACTGAAGGCCTGTAGTTTTATGACTTGAAAATCATTCTTATCTTTCAAAAATGTACCTTTGGTTAACAGAGGATTGTTTTGAAAATTTTGTAATTTATGGAAGAAATGAATAAAATCAACTAAAAACAAATATTGTTTCCAGTTTAAATTTTGCTTTAAATCATTTATTTTAAAATGAGATATCACCAATATCAATCACATTGTAATCCATTAGTTTAAAAATCAACTTAAAAAATGCTACTAAAGGGCTCCCTATGATTTGGCCTTATTATTTTTCAAATTTATGGCGGTATCAGTATCTTTAAATACAAATCTGCTAATTAGAAATTCTTAAGTTGTTCTTAGGTGGATAAACAGCAGGTTAACTGAATTCCGTAAAGGTGCTAATATGAAGGCGCCGGTCAAAACATAAAAGACATACTTTTTGAGTTTTTAACAACCTTTATCATCAATATTCAGTAGTTATATTTCACATTTGTCTTTTATCTCAAAATTATGTGTAAACCAATATTTTTTTATTTTTCTTAGCCCTTAAAAATATGCAGTTTCTAATTAAATAACTAGTATTTGTAATTTTTCAATTTGTACAGTATAATTAATTAATGCTTAAAATATGTTTAAAAATAACTTATATTTTATTTCGATGCGGACTGATCCTGTAAATTCTCTATGCAATTTTGGCGAATAAAATAATGAAATCTATAGAGTATGTAGGTAAATTTTAATGACACACGCACTGCTTGGCATCGACCAGACGTACACACAAACAAACACATGCACAAATATCAATTTATGCATAAAAATATACGTACACAGACACACACACACACACATATCCATATATAAAAATATATCATCACTAATAGTTTCACTATTAATAAAAATGAATAGCGTACGCAAAAACCGAAGCAAAGACACGTCATTTCGTCATTTCTCCACTTGCCAACTACTTACCTGAAATGGGCTTCGACCTTTCAATTTCATGAATCATGAAAAAAAGCGTTTTTTCAAAGTGAAATTTATTTTTAATATTTTCATTTTTAAATTTACGATTCCCGAAATGTTGAGGGGCCATGTACAAAAAAAGTTTTTATTTTTCCAACTACCATTTTATGGGTGTCATAAATACTATACATATTCTAAAATCTAAATATTATTTGCAGTTAATAGCTTTCGCTAAACGTTGAGTGGGCATTGATATAGATTGTAAGTGCACATTATTAGAGTTGCTTAACAGTAAGAAGATGCAGCTTTTGAAAATCAAGAAGTTGTAGTAGACTGACACTATTTTTTGGCTGCGACTCAAAGTGCATATAATTAGAAGGCGATTGTAAATATCTGCCCTAAATACTGTCACAATAATTTCCAACGTACACATCTTTTTTGACTTCCTGGATACTTTTTCTTTTCTTTTTAGTTCTTTTGTTTTTACCATTGACTAAGAACTTGTTAGTTAATGTTTTTACCTTATTAATATATTTTTTAAACATAAATTTTGTCAAAATACTATTATTTGTTCAAAAAAACAAGTTTTTATGTAAAAGTTTTATTTTGATTTATTATAAAAATTATAATTTTAAAGTGATATAACTTTGTAATTTAAGTAATATTACATTCAAAACTATATTACAATAAACTTTTAAACATAAAACAGTTGCCAAAATGTTGAAATCATGTGAAAATTTTGCTTTTTATTATAATTGGATAAATTATTCATAAAACTGGCTATGCACACTTTTCTGGCAAGCATATAGGCATATACCAGGATTTATTATTTGTGCAAAATACACTGAAAAACAAGCAATAAAAAAGACAAAGTTACACAGGTGCATTGCGTATCCAATTTTTCATTACGAAAAAAAATCCATTTTCTTGTAACATTTCAGTCAACATTTTCACTGCTTCTAGATGAACTTATAAATAACTTCCTTCGCGGTTTTCCTTGCCTGGAGACCCGAAGTTTCATACATGAGATATTATTCACCGAATAAAATTAGAATATACACAGATTTGTGGTATGTCAAAAGTTTTATATATAATTTAAAAATAACTTTTAGTTATTCAGTTTATATAAGTTTCAAAATTATGGTCCACAAATAACCGTTTTTGCTTTATTTTTAAAAACACGTAATTCAAATAGTTTATCCATATCCATTCCTATTTTATGCGCGTTTAATTAAATGAAAATATAAAGCTCTCTGTATCTTCTGCAGAAACGAGCTTTTTAGTTTTGTGGGCGCTGGAAAGAGGGCATTGTTGCTCGAAAGTGCCCCTATTAATTTGAATCTATTCCATACTGCGGTTCACCTTTTTTCAAGTTTGTCTAAATATTATTTATCTGTCTGTTGTAGGTTTGCAAAAAAAAAAAAAATCATTCGCTCTTGGACGTCTTTCAAGGTAAGCACTTGTCAGCACTTTCATTCTTGTTTCAAAATTAATTATAAATAGATGCACGCGATATTTACTAACACGTCTAGCAAAAAACGCTTACGATTTTTTTCATTATAAATTGTGTTTTCATTGTCTGTGGAATTTCGGCGATGCTCAAGAAAATTTTCTCCCGTCCAAAGTTACTATGCTAATTTGGCACGGAGCCATCAGGTAGCTTTTTAAATTTAGAAGCCGGTGATTTATTTTTATAGGAAAAATTTCCGAATTTTCAAGCAATTACATGTATTTATGGAAAAATGGTTTCCATTATTCAAATGAAACAGGCTTAAGTTATATAATTAATTATAATTGTTATTGTTTTTTTTTATAATATTAATTAGTTTAATTTAAATTTGAAACTAAATTATAACTTTCACCACTCTAACAATTGCCGTTTTTTCAATTTACATTAACAATATTAAGTAAAAAAAAACTACAAAAGTTCAAATTTTACAGAAAAATAATGACAAAAATTAAATTAATGAAAATGAAATCAAATTTAAAAAATTAGCTACAAATCGTTATTATTCTCAGAATAAACCTATAATACTTCTCGATTTCCCTTCTATATTAGATTTAATTATATATTTTAATAAATATAATAAAAAAAAATAACTCGCTTTAACTGAAAAATTACCCCTTTTAAATAAAAACGAATTTAAGATTTGTCGCGTCCTCTGCTTCAAATTAGCTAAACTAAAACTTCAAACTGAATATTAAAGTCTTTGATTTATTTTTTAAATCATTGGATAACTATTTTTTTTTTTAATCTTAATGCGTTAGAAAATTTTTGAAAATTAAAATTATCAGCTTAACACTTAGATAAAACCTACCTATTCAATTTGTAATTGAAAATTCAAGAAAATTACAAATTATTTTCAATACTTAAACTAAAAATAATAAAAATGAAGTTAAATCTGCCAATGGCAGATTCTGCATGGATATTAAATCTATTTTCGCTCATTGTTTACACACACGCTCTGATGCAGACGCGAAAATTGCGCGTTTAAGGAAAAGCTCTATCTTAAAATAGGACTTGTGTAAACAGGAGCCTGAAACACCGAAACGAAGAGAGTCTCTCGTATTAACACCCACTTAAAAGCCAACATCCTTGGGTACATTTCAAAAGCTGGCCCAATTTCCAAAGAGCCATTTGTTATACTTACTTGACATGCTGTTACTAAAATACATTTCTTCACGCTCTTATGGTTTATATTAATATTCAAATTTCGCAAGAGTAAGGAATCATAAGTAAAAATATATTTTATTTTAAAATATTTAGATTAATAATATAGAAGAATAAATATGGAGAATTAGCAACCAATAAATAAAACAAGGCTTACAAAGTACATAAAGATATGAGGATAAGAAAATCATAGAAAATGCTTGTCCCGGTTATCTCCCTTAGATTCTTCACTTGCCAAGCAAAATCTTCCTGCCGGCACCGATATTCTGGCCAGCCTGTGTGGCACCCTTGTTGGAACCAGCCTGAAGACCAATCATGGTCTCTCCGGCCTTCAGCTGTTCTTCGGTGAAATCGCGTTTGTTTTCGTCGGATGGTTTGGGTCCCAAATAAGGTCCTTTCCATTCAGAGTGCTTGTAAGTCTACAAATAATTGGAAAACATTGTTACAAAGGAAATAAATTTCGCTGCAAAATTTGTATTTACCTGTCTGCCCAAAGCAAAGATGGTGTTGGTCACTTGGGCAATATCTTTCTTCTCCCACAAGTCAACAGTTTGGAAGACGTCAACGTCATTAACTCCGTACGATTTCAAAGCAGCTTGGAAGCTATAACAAAATTTTACAAATTAAGCACTTTGCAAACTTTTTTTTTTCGGAAGCAATAACACTTACTTGTTGATGTTTTCCATCATTTTGAACTGTCCGCCACTGGTGTTGATTTTGGGAACGGATCCCGGAGCCAGTTTGTTCATCAATTGGCAAAGAACTGTTCCGTCGCGGATGACATCTTCGTAGAGTTCACCTGGAGGGAATTTGGCGCCCAAAATTGTTTCGATCCATTCTTGGGCTTCTTTGTCTTGTTGCGGATCGCGTTTGGAGGCGAGCTTAGCGCGGACTTGACGTTCCAGAGACATTTTCCGTTTGGTTTATGAACTAGCGATCACAGTGGTTTTGGTACTAATAGTGGACAAGTGGGCTCTTTCCAAAACTGATCAATTTTTCGGCGGCCGTCGTTTTTATAGAGCACGCACAAGATTGCCGCCCCTCCTGCACGCGTTTTTCGCGAACTTGAAATCTATTTCGGGTTGATTATTCAAATATTACGCGACGTCCAGAACATTCCACTCGCATCTCACAATCGAAGTACTTTTATGGTAATTAAGGTGCGAAATTAACTGTGACTTTTTTGGCACTACCGTTTCGTCTCTGTTTGGATTTCGGGTGTTGTTTCACTTGTTTGGGTGTCGGTTTTTGTATTGTTTTGTTTTTTACTTTCTAAGAATAGCATTGGTTTTACTGCTATCTAAATATTTGAAAAATGAGGCTTAAATTTTCAATTAAAAAGCTTTTTTTCAATCGTCACAACATCTAAAAGTAGTTGGGAAACCTCTTCTTTTATGGCATGAATAATAAAATTATAATTATCCTTTCAACAGGAATTATTGATTATTTTATCTTTTCTAATCATAAAGTTATTATGCGACAATAAAATGTTTTACGCTGCTTATTTATTGCCAAATATTTTGTTGCTTCTGCGAAAAAAAGAAACATAGAGAAAACAAAACAATTTCAGTTTGTACATTCATTAGATAATAATTTATTATATTTCTGTATCTTTTCAATTTAAAATTAATCGGCAACTAATTTTACATTATACATGTTATTACATCCTTAAACGTACTGGACTATAATTTAATTTGTAAATTTACACAACTGGCCTCTTAAACTGTAATTTTTTTATATGTATAATAGAATTCGTAAGTCGGCGAAATTCTCTAAAATGGATCGATATTTACAACTTCAAATAATGTGTGTGTGTGGACATTTGCTTGGGTTCTCCTCTACAAACTTGTTAATCAGTGAATTTTTACAGGCTAATTTATTCCTCATGCACTCGCAACATTTCCAAAAACACATACATTCTTTACAGTAATTTACACGGCTTCTTATTATATGGTAAAAATGGGAAATTGAAAAACCTACAATATTCGTAATAATAATTAATAATAATAATAATTATAGTATACTTGAAATTCGTATAAGTGGCTTTCTATGAATTAATCCGTATACTTTGCTTATGATACCGATAGAGAGCATTTATTATTTACAACTACAGTAACTGATCATAATATAATGTATGTATGTACGGTAATAATGTGTGTGTATAGAAGAATAATAAATTTATGCAATAAAACTGCAGTAATTTTGCGACGGATCGATGCATTTTGCTATTTACAAACAACCGCTCTCTTTCTCGCTCCCTTTTGTCTCTCTGTCTATTGTGTTTTCCATTAAAAAAGATGATTGGCTGTTGGTTTCAAGTGATCGCCAAGGAGATAGGAGGCGGCGCCGCCTCCAGCCCCCAGTAGAGACGTGAAGGGTGCCGAGAGTGCCGCCGCCGCAGCCGCCGCTGCGTGTCCGTGGTGGTGAGACTGCAGATGATGGTGGGACGGTTGCGAGGACAAGACTTTGTTCGCTTGTTGCACCAACAGGGCCGTGTTACAGCTGTTCGGACTCATTGACCATTTATTGTTGTTTGACATTATCGAGTCATCTTGCAGTTTTCCTATAAATTTCAATTAATTAATTAAATTTTTATTTTCAAAACAATAATTTTGCTGACAAACTGTATATTTAAAGCATTTTTTTTTCTTATTATTTCCTTTAAAGTGTTTACTTTTTTAAATTTATTAGGCAATTTAATGGTATTTTTAGAGATTGTTTGGATGTTTCAATGTATTTTTTTCATATTTCCTTTGTTAAATTACAGTTAAAATCACTACAATTAAAATTTTTATTGGAACTTAGCATAATTTCATAAATTAATTATATCAATAAGGAAAAATAAAATAATTCGTTTATTTATAAATATAAATTCAGTAATAATAAGTAGTTCCACCAATTCTACAAAGTAATACAGAGATTTCGAATAAAAAATAAGAAACATTTTAAATTTCAAATAGTTTTTGAGGTAGGAACCTTAGAAAGGCTTCGAAAATTTGCATTTAACTTTAGGTAAAAAATGATCTTAATAATAATAATAATAATTGATTAGTTTATTAAGATCAAGTTTATAAGTTTAAGGTAAAAAAAATCTTCAGAGTGCACCCTTAAGTGTTGAAAATTATTTCTGAGTCCGATAAAAAAGTTTTCAAGTTATGTTTTTGTTTTTAATTGAATTTCTTGCATATAATTTTAATAATTAATATTTATACTCTTTAAAACGTATTTTCCTTTATTAATAGAAGTATTACTTCGAATGTATTAATTCTAAAAGGTGTTACTGAGATTTCCAATAAAAAATGAGTAAAATTTTTAATTTATAATTTCGATTTTTCTTAGATAAAGTCCTTGATCAAGATGATAATAATAATTGATTAGTTTATTAAATTCAAGCAAAACATTACCGAACAGGGTGTATCACTTAAGTTTTTAAAATGATTTTTGTGTCCGATGAAAAATGTTTGCGCCCGATAAAAAGGCTTTCAAGTTATGTTTTTTTTTTTATTTATTTTTTAATAATCATATATCTTTTTTTGTAATTTATATTTATACTCTTAAAAACGTTCTTTCATTTGATGTATCACTTTTACGGGTAAAATCGCAGTATTCTTATGAAAAAAATAATTTATATGTGTGTTATTTTTCCAACAATCATGATAAAAAATCCTGATAAGAAAATTTTGAAAAAAATATGCGCTATATTTTTATTCATCCTAATTAATTCTCTTCAATTATTCAATTACTAAATATTGCGTGGTTTGACAGGAGAATTATGAGAAGAATTTGATCTTTTTTTTTAATAATCTTCAAATCAAATTGTTAATCTACATTAAATTACCAATAAAATTTTATAGGATTGATTTGTAATATTAACAAAAATGGTTAATTATTAAAGGTAAATTTACTCTCCCTTTGTTTAAAATTTCAAATAAAAACGAATTTAAAATTGAAATAATTCATAATTCAACTTAGCAGTACAAGAAATTTAATTCATTCTTCATACCAGAAAAAAGATTTTATTTTATAAAAATAATATTTAATTTATACAAAAAAAAAACTGATTTAATTTGAATCTTAACTGTATCTTTGACTTAAATAAAGAAAAAACCTAAAGACAATGGATAATATTTCAGTGTATGTATGTATGTAGAAAGGATGTGCGTTGCGTGAAGCAGGACGAAAAGAGTCCTTTTATAATATGACATCAGATTGCTCGCTTCTGGCTGCTGCTGGAGAGTCGAACTAAAGAGTTGACAGTAATGGAAATAAATGAGCGGTAGCGGGCAATTTTCTAGATTAAATGTCAGAGAGTGGCGTGGCGTTTCTGTCCTGCTGCTGCTACTGCCGCTGCTACTGTGAGCCGCCTCCGGGGGAGGCAGTGGCACTGGTGGCAGCAGACGTGTGCTTCGCTACTCTATCGGAAATGAATAACGCACGTATAGATATGAAATGTTTTGATGCTCGCCAGCTGCTCCTCGGGATTTATAACCCGAATATAAAAATAATATTGTCCGTTTCGATTTCCTTGCCGCTTTTCCCGCTTTTCCCTCGCTCGCTGCTCGCTCTTGGCCGACTGAGCCAGCCGAATAAATTCACTTTTATGGACTCTCACATACTACTTTATTGTTTTCGCTCGTCGTCTCTCACTGTGTATCCATACACGTACTTTTATTTACCTATATTTTCAGCCCTAGGCTTCATCTTCTTTCCTTCCTTCCCTCCGCTGCTCGTTTCTTTTCTGTTTTTCTCTTTTGCAAACGCTTTTATTTATTCGCTGACTTTTATTGTAGTTGCTTTTCGTGTTTTAATTTTTTCTTGTTTTTGTTTTCACGTTTTATGGCATAATAATTTATTGAAGGCTTTAAATTGCTTGTATGTTATAGATGAATTCACTTTGCAAATTAAATGTCGCATAAATATAAAATTCAGTTGATGGCAGCTGCTTATTTTGGCTCAGTTATTGTTTTACTTTTGAATCATTTGACGATAAAAATTATTCATAATTTCAATCATGAAATCGTTATTTAATATGAAAAAAATTTGCTAATATGCAGGGCTAACAATAATTTATAAATGAAAACTGATTTCAAAATTGTTATTTATATACAAATTCTAACTTGAAGGTCTATTTTTATTCATTTTTTTTGAAAGAATCCTAAATCCCCAAATGTTCAGAATAAAATCGTTATTATTTGCTTATTTCTGTTGGAGATAGGAAAGAAAAAAGCATATCGAAGTTCTTCTTTACTTAGCTTTGTGTGTGTTTTTTTTTAAATTCATTTAAAAAGTTAATTTTTTTAATAAATAATAGGAAACATGATTATTTCTGTGCAAGAAAATATTTAACGGTGGCGATATTTCTAAATCCTGGCCAACGACTAGTAATTAATAACTTTTTTTCCGTCTGATTCTATTACACCAATTAATTAATATAAAAATTGAATATTGAATGTCGGTTTCTACATATAAAAATATTGATTTAAAATAATATGAATAATAAGATTAATCATATATAATCAATCAAATAAATTATTGTATTACTTAAAAGTAACTTTACAAAAGTAAAGTTAGTGTTTATTTTTATAACTATATAATAGATTTGTTCTTTTTACTCATTTCCACTATAAATTTTCAAGAATTTCATTCAAATCATAAAAAGAAACATTTTACTTAATTAAAAATTGTGACCTTAGCGATTTCTTTTAAAACTACCATTAATTGTTACCAAATCATTAAAAATTAATTTTTGGTTTCTAAATATTTAATAAATTTAAAAAGTAAGGCACTTTTTTGTAACATGTAAAAAGATCTAACAAGATAGATGTTGCATTTCAAATACCAAAGTGGAACTAAGAAATGGATCACCCTGTAGCTTTGAAAATTAAAATCTATAAAAGGAACTTGTTTTCAAATTTGCAGAATGGACCATTTTCTTAGAAGTTTTATTTCGCTTAGGTATTTTAAATTTAACACCCCCTTTTTATAAATTTATTGATTTTAATTAATTAAAAATGCTGGTTTTTATTGGAAGAATTAGTTATAAGGCGTTAAAAAGTTACTCTCCCTGGTAACTCAGCTGATACATCCTGATATTTTTTATTTTTATTTAAAAACTCAAAAAAATCTTAGCAAGGAAAATATGCATTCACATTTTTAAGTATCTACTAATACCATTTTAATTAATCGACTAAAATAAAGAAAACAAAATAAAGATCTAAAAAGTATCAAAAACTAAAGGAAAATAAGGTTAAAGAAAGAGGAAAAAGAAAAAGTACCATTCATAGGTTTGATGTCTCCATTGGAGGACTGATGCGACGAAGCACTTGTGTTGGAATTAGGGGTAGTCGATATACCGGAATTGGGGGAGCCAGGTTTCACGTCCTTCGCCCCTAAATTAGAAGCGGCGCCTTTGCCGCCACCCCCGGTATTCTCAGCCTTGATGTTCGGCTGCTGCGAGCCGTTCGTGTTCTCGCTGCCACTGTTATTCGAAGCTTTCTGTTGCGCGAGTCGTTCCTGCTTCCGGAACTTGGCTCTCCTATTTTGAAACCACACCTGAAATCGCCCAAAAACAAAAACAATTGCATTAATTATTTGCCATTAGCCATTATGGTATGGTACTCGTATTAGAGTATTAGACACTTGACCCGCATAACATGGCTAATTTTAACGATATACAATTAGTTCATCTGAAAAGTCGCTCGTACGGTAGTCAGGGCACGAAAGCTCTCACTAATTACTGACAATAACAACAGCATCATCCCCATTTTAATAACAACGGCGGGGGCGAGCTTTGTATGCGTGTGCGTGGGTGCTGCAAAGCTGGAGGTGAGCGTTCCGGGCCTAAATGAGTGTGTCGTTCATTAGAGGACATCTCGCATCGCGTGCGCTCTCTTTAAATATTATTATTCGGTTCGGGTGATTGCTGTTTGCAGACAAACAAACGCACGATATAACAAATCATGCGCGCCGATTCGATTTCGATGTGCATTGTACTGATTTAACCGATAGACTATCCATCCAGTCGATTTTATTTAAACGTTCCCTACGGATTTTTCGTTTCGCCGTTTTTTTTTTTTCTTTCTCTTCTCTCCTCTCTTTCGTAATTTTTTTTTGCACGTTTTATTCGGGCACTGTAAGCGTCGTGATTATCGTCAAAATACGTGCTCGTTCCTTGATTAGCTCGTTTCATGTTCCCTTCGAATGCCGAACGTTAATCTACCCACACACTGTTACGAGCAAGGAATTTTTTAGACTTCAATTTATTTTACATTTCCTTTATGCTTTTCTATATTTTCTTTTGTTATAATATTTAATTGGGTTATCTATTGAAAAAATTATCAGCAAAATTCTATATTTTCACAATTTTAAGATTTAATATTGGAAAAAGTGTCGTATTTTTTAGTTTTAGAACTTTATAGACTTTATTGTTATTATTTTATGATTGATTTTTTTCAATTTTCAATAAAAGAACATTTCTAAATGTGTATTATGTTCAAATGTTTATTGTTAGAATTTATTTTTAATACGAGTTCAAAGTCGGAAAAAATTACATTTGTTGAATTTTAATGTATTTTATATTTTATTTTTGCTTTCCATATTTTACTTTGTCACATTATTTAATAGGGTTGTCGGTTTTATAATTTATTAGCAGTATATTCAGTAATAACATATTTTTTAAATTATATAATTAAAAATTGAAATTGTTAATTATTGTAATTTATACCTTATGTACTTTTAGACATTTTTTTGTAATTTTATGACTTCATGTCTTATCACAAGAAACAATAAAATTCGATTTTCCTATGGATTATTCTGTGTAATATTAAGTTTTCAATAAAAGAAAATTATCAAAAATAAGCCTAGCAAATACTTTTTTGACTGATTTTCCATGAGGTAAAATGAGGTTTTCCTTTGGGGTAAAAGAATTTTTTTTTTTCAATTTTCAGTTAATTTCTTTAAATAACAAATATTTAAAATATCAGTCTGTTCCAATAATATATGAATACATTTAAAAATCAGAAAATAAAAGAATATAATAAGAAATCAAGAAGTATTACTATTAATAAAAATTTAAAAATGTAAAATTTTCTTTACAAAATTAGAAAAAAAACTATAAAAAAATATTTTTGCGGAATCTGGAAGTATGAAAAGTTTGAAAATATTGAAAAATCCGAACATTGTGCCTAGCTTTAATTTCTTGATGTGCAAACTTAATGAAATGGGATGATCTAAAACATTATCACTCGAATTTCAAAACCGTTAACTGAAAAACGTTTTTTTTTTTACTGAATACTTTTTAACCGCTTATGTTGATGGTAACGAAGAGAATTATGGAAAAAACAATTTTTATCATACAATATTTTTCTCTTTCTTTAAATTACCTTAATTCAAAGTAAAAATAAATAAATAAATACAAGTCACACATCTTCTAAAAAAAAAAATTAAAAAGGAAATATTTTAACAGGATCTAAAACATTATCACTCTACGGAATTTCAATACTGTGGACAGAAAATATTTATTTTTTTTACTGAATACTTTATTAAATCACTTTTATTGATAATAATGAAGATAATTATGGATTTTTTTGTCATACATTATTTTTTCTTTCTTTAAATTCCCACAATTCAATGTAGAAATAAATAAATAAAAGTCACACATCTTCCACGAAAAAAAGAAATTAAAAAAGAAATATTTTAATAGGCGTAAAATGAAACAAGGGGTTGAGAGATAGAGAAAGAGAGTGAGAGAGGAAGTAAAAATCAGTGCAGCAAGAGTGGAGCTTTACAAAAAGCTTGTTAAGGATAGGCCTCTCGTACAAATTCAATCAAACTTGTAAACATTCGGACGCTGCCTGAATACCGATGACTCTTAATTGGCTGCCGGCTTGCGGCGGCCCCCGATCAGGGGGGCAGCAGCCAAATCAGAGTCCGTCATCTTATCGTTGCAAGACGATCCTCGGCAAACAGTTGAGTTTGCAATCAAGCAACTTTGACTTCCTGGCCCTGGCCTCTTTGCTTTTACGCTCTGATACGCTATGTTAATACACCTACTGGCTCCCTGTTCCAATAAAGGTATATACTCGAAGATGGAAAGCCATGGGTACACACACAGTACACAGTACATATTGAGAGAGAGAGAGAGCAAATCTGCGAATGCTGAATAAATTCGTTAATAATAAGAACTGTTTTTGGACCAGCGGTCGACGCGCAAAGTGCAAATAAAACGGCGAAACGGTAAAATTCATAGACAAACACTTTCTGTTTGAGAGTTCATTAAGATAGATATGTCCGGGGTGAGTGACGTTGTGGATGTACCAATCAGCATCATTTGTTAAATTCGGAGCGCCGACCATTGTCGTGTCTACAGCATCCATCATTATCATCATCCATCTTCTCACTTTTCGCTTGTTTTCCATTAATTAGCCGCGTTTTCATTACTTATTGCCAACGTGTGTTCTTGCTTTAATTGCTAATTTTTTTAATTGATTTTTCTTTGCAATTATTTTTTTTACATTATAATTTTATGACTTTCGAAATAGAGTCAAAGAAAAATGATTGATTTATTATTTATTTTTTCAAGCATTAGATGGTTTTATTAGTAAGACTTAAGATGTTAAAATCTAAAATTAATGAGACCGATATTTATTTTTGATCTTCCGTTATGAAGGTTAAAGTTATTTATAAAAGTTTTAAATTTGGGTCGCTAATAAAGTTCATTCCCGTGTTTTCATGTGTAAATTTGTCAACTGATTTTTGTACTTTGGCTTATAATGCACGATGACTTAATTTTATTTTAATTTGTTGACAGAATATGTTTTATATATAAAGTTATTGAATATTTAGTCAAAAAAACTAAAATTATTGCTATTTTTTATAATTTTCTATTATTTTTATTATTAGTGATATGTTAAGTGCATAATCGACTTTTTCAATTTGGTTTATGTAAAACTCCGATTGTGAAGGCGCAGGGCACTATAAAGTGCAAACGTAATAAAACCGATTATTATGTAAAATTTCCGATTAATTTTTGAAATAACAAAGAGTATTATATTGCATTCTATAATTATTTAAATCTTACATAATTTTAACAAGATATATTGAATTGGATTAGGAATAAATATTTGAAATCTTTTTCCCATTGAAAAATTGATTGAAAATAAATACCTACATATTGGAAAAGATGCTTCAAGTAATCCCAACTAGAACTCCATTGTTCTCTCCGATTTTAATTTAAATTAAAATTATATAAATTTTTAATAATATTAGTGTTATTTTTTATTGCAAAAAATGCAAATTTTTTGTCAGTGGGTAAATTTGTCAACTGATTTTTGTAGTTCGGCTTATAATGCACGATGATTTATTTTATTTTAATTTGTTGACAGAATATGTTTTATACATAAAGTTTTTGAATATTTTGTTAAAAAAACTAAAATTAATGATATTTTTTATAATTTACTATTATTAGTAATATATTAAGTTAAGTGCATAATCGACTTCTTCAATTTGGTATATGTAAAACTCCGATTGTGAAGGCGCAGGACAGTGTAAAGCACAAACGTAAAAAACCGATTATTAAGTAAAATTTCCTATTCATTTTTAAAATAACAAAGAGTATTATATTGCATTCTATAATTATTTAAATCTTACATACATTTAACAAGAAATATTGAGGGTGAATTAGGAATCAATAATTGAAATCTTTTTCCCCGGGTGAATTTAATTGACAATAAATTGGAAATTGATTGAAAATAAATACCTACATATTGGAATAGATGCTTCAAGTAATCCCAACTAGAACTCCATTGTTCTCGCTGATTTTAATTTAAATAAAAATTATGTAAATTTTTAATAATATTAGTCTTATTTTTTATTGCAAAAAATGTTCATTACTGAGATTCTAACAAGCGATTCTTTTTTCTTTTTCTTTTCATATATTATTAGTAAATAATGTTTTAAGGATATGAAAAAAAATCCGCAGCAAATTTAGCGCGCTTTGCAATAAAAATATTTTTAAAGATAAATTAAGATCGGTTGATAGTTATCAAAATTACCAAAGATTACCATTAATTATTTTGGCAGATGCAACCATCATTTTTCTTTAAAATACACAAACTGTTTACTAAAAGAAAATTAATTTAAAAATTTTAAATTGTGGAATATCCTCCAATTATTGAATTTTGATTCTAATATAAAATAATGTCCTGTTAGGAATTATAAACTAAATAATTTAATGCTAACGTAAATATTAATTTCTATTGTCTCTCAGAAGCAACAATTTAGGGTTTTTAGTGCCCGTAAATACTCTCTTTTAATATAAATTTAAGCTTATTGAAGAGAATAACACAGTTTTCCATCTGATGTGTAATGTAAAATTGTTACTTAAGAAAGAATGAAGAAAAATATTAAAAAAGCAACAAAGCTAATGGAATAATGAAAACTTAAGCTAATGCAAGTCTAACGCAAATGATTAACTTGTTAATGACCAACAATTGTGCCATTTGGCATGGACCTCAACCAAACACATACAGTATTTAAACGAATGCCACCCTTAAACGGGTGACAAAAGACGAAGCGCGGTCTTTAGGGGTGCGTAACAATTCACAAGTTTTGGCTGAGCACATAAATAAACACATCGAAGCATTCCTAATAAATAAACAGCACCAACGATGCAGCCTGCATTAATCAGCATAAAACCATATTTATTTATAAAGGGAGGAAACCCCCGGTAATACAAAACAAAACAGGTTCATTAGATAGCGACTAATAGCATATTTATTTTTCACGGGATATACTGACTTGGCAACTCTTTACAGGTACGTACAATATAAAGAGCAAAGTATATATTTTCGTAGGCTGTATTTTTAATTGAGCGAAAAGATAAGAATTTCGTCGAAAAAGGGGTCTCGCTGAAGAGGTGTGCACGATGGCGAAAAACCCTGCAAGGTCTGCAAGGTGCGTGTACTTTTGCGAATGTGCCAAAGAGTGTGTCTATGTGTGTCGGTGGCAGTGTGTATGTAGTGAAAATAACGCAGATGGTGTTCCCTTGTTATTCTGTTTGGATTATCTTTGTGCAGAAAGTAGATTCCTCGAGTATTTATACAGTAGATTAGCCCATCCGGAGTAAAAACGGTGGTGTTGTTTGATCACGCCGGTTCTGTCTTGTCTGACTGGGGGCGGCGACATTTCGCATGCAATGTGTATTTAACTAAGTGACAAAAGGGAAACACACCGAGATCCCTTTGAGCGAAATAATCAATTGGAGCGTGAAGTAAAAAAAAAAAAAGAGAAGAGAACTTATAAGTAATGCATACGCCACCTTTAATTTTACTTCTCTTCTCTCTTTGCCAGTAATTGTCGTTTTGAAATCTTGACATTCTTGTACGGTGAACTGCTTTAATAATGGATACCGTTTCTGTCACATTCTCCCTTTTTGAACGTTAATTTAATTAATTTTATATTTTAGATTTGCATTTCTTATAAGGGTGAATTCGTTTGAGTGAAAGTTTTCGATTCATAAAATGTTGCTTTGTTAATTATAATTAACCAACTAATATATTAAAGTAATAATATCTAACTGGATTTTTATTTTAATTATTAAATTCTTCTCTATTATTATTATTTTGGGGAATAAACCTTTTCTAAAACATCTCGTGAACTATTAAAAAGTGTAATTTTTTATATATTTTACTTGTTAAATCGTTAATTTAATAATTTTGTATTTTAAATTTGAATCTTTTACAAGTATCAGGGCAGTTCAATTGTATAAAAGAATAAAATGTTGCTAGTTCATAATATTTAATATGATTTTGTACTAAAGAATCAATAAAATTTTATTTTAGAAAGAAAAAATCAAAAGAAAAGTTTTTTTTTTTATGAAATTTCTATAAATCATATTTTTTCCATTTTTAATTAGTTATTTAATTACCTTTTAAGTATATTTTTAATGATATTGGAGTCAATAAAAATCAATTTTTTAAGTACTCAAATAGAACCATCTAAATTAAAATATTGTTTAAAATGAATACAAAATGAACTTATAAGATACAAGAGATTCAACTTTTGTTGACTTTTTAATATTTTTATTGCTACATTTCGTATTTTTGCTGTTGTCAAAAAAATTGGCCATTAATTTTGTTCGTCGGAAATTCAAATATATGAAATAAAATTAATTAAAGTGAAAATAAATCGTTGTAATTATAATAATATTGGCAACTGGAATAAATTCTTATGTTTTACATTAGAAAAGACGCTTTGTATAAAAAAAAAATTGTTATTCTATGTTGTAACAAATAATAACTAGAACTGATTTAACTGAATCACTTTCTTAAACGGAACCATAAAATATATAATAAATTCAGCTTTGGAAATATATTTTTTTTAATTAAAAATTATTAATAAATTACAAAAAGCCTGTAATTTCAACTATTAAAGTGGTTTCTGAATTTCTGATTCATTTTGCACATGTACTAAAAAAAAGCGCAAGTGCAAAAAAGCAAAAGTACCAATAACACTTGTATAGTTAATTAATCAACCGTGAATAAATTAAATTAGCTTGACTAGTCTTTAATAGAGTAAATAAGCAAAAGTCATTGCGAATAAGTAACAGATGCAGCATCGGCGATCATTTAACGAAGACATGTTTAATGGAACGAACCGTTCGGTTCCGGATTGTGGTCGCATTGTTCTCTCTACATGGGGCACGTAAGCTTCCTAAGAGCAAAGGAGAAAGAGAGAGAGAGAGAGAGAGAAGGATGCGAAGAGATGTAGCTGAGGGGGCGCAAATGAAAAAGGACCCAAGGATACGACTGTTTAATAATTGTAACACCAATTTGATGAATAACATTACGGGCGTTCGCAGCGGGTGCAAGAAAAGGGCCATCAGCGCACGGAGAACGCAAATTAAAATGCTCCCGAAAGTAATTAACGAACTAAGCGCAACGCCGGAACGCGACGTCCCTAAATCATTCGCGATGAGCACCTTTCACCCCTTCTGGATCGTTAGTAGGTAGGCTGTAAAAGTCACAGGAACGGCTCGTAAAATCCATAAACACCTGCACCAAATATAGAATAATATTTCGTTTTATGCCTGAACTGAAGCCTGATATAATACTGCATTATAAACATTTAAAGTAGAGTCTATTAAATAAGTAAAAAAAATATCTAAAGCTGATTATTTGTGTGTTAACACATGTTAGAGCGGTGCATTTGTACTTGCTGCTTGCAGAGAGATCAACTGACTTTAAGTAGCTTTATCCTGGGGTGCGAAAACAAGTTCATGGCTATTGTAATGAATATTAAATCATTTCCAGTCGGAAGCCTTCAATTCAATTCGTGACGCGCCAGAAGCCGATGAAAGGGGGTTGCAGCGTGTAATGTACATGTTAACCAGACAGGAGGCCGGAGGGTGGCAATTCATCTCCTCACTAAATGTTATGAAGTACGAAAAAAATCGAGCTCTTTTTCACTGATGCTTAATAAGCTATAAATGATTAAAGATGTGCAGCAAATCTGTTGACCGTGGACCCGGTTTTTGCGCTCCGAATAATTGAAAATGTCTTTGTTAATTTAATGTTGTTTACTATAGCTGTTATTAATTACTTCTGTGACTTTTGATTCAAATTTATATATTTTTTATATTAAATTGCATTGAAGTTGTTAAGTTAAATTAATTTTGATAATTAAATGAAAACTAAAATTTGCTTTTAATTAAAAAATTAACTTTATTTTTTAATAGTTAAAATTTTGCTCAAGTTTAATGTTACATAATAAATTAAAAATTAATGATTAACATAATAATTCAAAAATAGAAACTCAATAGATTAAAAAATCATAGTATTTAAATTATATATTTTTTTTAATTTAAAAATATAAACTAAATTAATTAAATTATAAAACTTGGTTTATGATCTTAAAAAAGTAAACTTCATCGGTTTTTTAACTTCTATTTTTTCACGTAAAAACTTTCCTTTTAAGTAATGTTAGACCGGCATATTTTTAGAAACGTTTTTTAAGATGGAATCGAGGACCAAATAAAATTTAGGATGGTTATTAAAATTTTATTTAAAAGTAACTTTAATTTTCAAAAATTTCCTTCAAAAGGAATTGTTTCTATTAGATTAATCATTCATTTAGATTTTTAGAATACAATTTTAAAACTTTGTCAATTTCGATATAAAATATTTTATCAGAAACAAAAATGAACTTGTATAGGGGCAAACTCTTTTTTTCAATAGAACCTTTAATAAAAAAAGCGTACCTAAAAGATGTTGCAATTAATTAATTAATGAAAAATAGATTTTTATCGTAGCTTCAAAATAAATATTTCTATTATAATTTTACAAATCCATTTTTTATTAAATTTCAATTATTAGATAATTAATAATCGCTATACTATAATAACTATAAAAATAAAATTTTAACAAATTAACTTTTTATATTAGTTAATTCGTTAATTAAAAAAGAAGCCTAAAATTTGCTTTAAAATTTTTTTAAACCAGAAATGTGCATTTAATTTTTAATTCCAATTTTAATTAAAATAATAAATTTGTAATCAAGCAGAAAACTCAATTAGAAACGAAATGAAATATTCAAAACACGACTTTCAATATCGTGATTTATTCAGTAAACCCCAAAAATGACAGGGAGAGGGCAAATTTTTGCGTCGTTGAGCGCAACAAAATGAATATCAGCCGAAATAATTTTAATTGAAAACAACACTAATTAACAGTCACAATTTATCAGCCATGCACGCGTAATTAAAAATCGCAATCAATTTCGCGTTTTTCCATTCTCCATTGTTAATTATTTTTTAGTTATCGCACCAGTTTCCAATTCGATTGCTTTATTCTATGTACGATATGTTTTTGTATATACTCGTATGTAATTGTGTATTCCTGCGAGTGCGTAACGGCATACGTGGATACATTATGAATTTCGGCGTGTAGTTATTTCGGAATCGCGTTTCCCAAGAATCCTTCGGGACCGATTGTTTCATACAAATTCCCATTTGATTAGCACTTTTCTCCAGTGCAGGGGCGTCGAATCGTTCCCACGAATATGTCACTGGCTCTTTTTATTTTATGCATTTAATATGTTCGGGACGCGCGACGCCAATTCCCAAAGTAACCGTAAACATGTCTTCGTACAAAAGGCGTCCCTTTTTTGCTCGCCACAATTTATTACTCTAATGCTTTCTTAATTGCTTTCTAATTATTTATGTGCAAGTGCATAAAATACTTTGCTCTCGGAAAAAATATTCTTAGAATTTTCTAGACAAAAAAAACATAACTCATGTCATGGTTACTGTTATTATTAAATGAAACGGCGAATATGGAACACACACACAATATAAGCAGTTATGAATGTAAATAAAATGACAAGTGGCACATAGAGGAAGACAGGCAGTCAGTGTATGTGTGGTGTGCATAGGGAGAACTCAGTGAGTACTTCAGTGGACTGGAAGTCTAAACAACCCCAGAGGCCGCAGAGGGTTGTCAACTCTATTATGCTGCATTTAGTGTAAGCCCCTCGGCAGATCCGCACGATAAACATCCCCTTTCTCTCCTACAAACAGACGCACAATACATTCTTAATTGTGCCGAAAAATTCATCCTTTTAATCTGTCGCCGCTTATCTCCTACTACTGATGCTGCTACTGCTACTGTTGCAAATAAAATTTTCATCTTTTTCATACTTGCCAAGTTTCTTTTTTTGTGTTTGTTGTTCGTCTGCTGTTTTAAATCTGCTTAAGATAATTACTGGAACATTTGCATTTTGTTTTTTGTAAACCGCGAATGATGATAGAATTTGCATTTTTCTAAAGTTCAAAAATTACTTTTTTTAATGCTGAAATTGAATTAATATTATTCTAATTACAAGTATTTTTTTTTTGTATATGAAGTGCACTATTGTTAAAAAATAGTAAAATTGTTTTTATAATATTTTTTTCTTCAAAATTAATTAAACAGCAATGAAATTAATAAAATAAAATTATTTTTAAGTAGTCAGGATGCATCCTTTTAGGCTTTCCTACAGAATCCAGACAAAAAAAAAACAAAAATCATTGTTTAGATATAAAACAACCCCAATAAAAGTTTATTTCTTTATATACAACATAATTTATTAAATTTCTACAATAATTTGGCTCTTTAATGATAATAAGAAATGTACAGCAATCTTTTAATAACGAAAATTTGATTAATGTTTTTAAAAAATTAATTGTAAAAATACTAAAAAATCTAATAGTCTGCCAATTGAGTGTATAATTTGCATTAAAAAAATAATAAAAAAAATTGTTTTAAATATGAAGTTATTTAGTGCCAAAAGTTGAGTCGAGAAATACTTTTTTTTAATACTTTTTTACATCGGTTATATGGCCCCCTCGACTTAGTTGACCGGTGAAACTTCAGAATGTATAATATTTCAGTAAGCATTTTTTTATCATCGGTTTCGGGCCTCCAATTCTATCCAAATATTAAGCTTAAGAGCTTTAATTATTTGGGTACTATTGTCAACTATGCTTTTCAAATTTTCTCAGAGAACAAAATTCATAGGAGTATTTTCCAACATTTTGGATGCGATAAATGTCTTAAAAATGTGACTTATCATTTTGTCAACCATGGTGGAAATTCCATCTATAAACATCTATTGAACTATTTCTCCCAAACACTAACAATGTTATAAATTTCAGGTTCCAATAGACTTTTGCAATGGATTCAAAATGTTTTTCTTTTATTTCAAAACGCTTTGATTTATTAAAAGCAAATCCAAAACAATAAATGGAATTCTTTTAACAATTTATGTACTTATGTATTATGCATGAAATTTCATCCCCTAGTGACGCTAATCGTCTTATTCTAGGATGAAAATTAAAATATTTTAAGGCGCACCCGATTAGGAATAACAGTTTAAACTTAAAGTAATTAAAAAACAGTGTAAAATGAATTCAATTGTTCTACATTAAAATTAATGATTTTCTTAAATAATATCTAAACATAGGAAATTAACAAAAAGTATTCTGCTCTGTAAAAAATTCGCAACAATGATTTACGAAAAACTTTTCAACTATCAAATTGTGCCAATCATTATCAAAAACTAAAAGTTGAAAAATTCATCGTCCGCTATATTCGTTGCTATATATGACCGGAACAAATGCGGGAAGTAAATACATAATCCATCCATTGTATAAAGAATACATAAACGGGAATATAATTGGTTGGACGAAGCGGTGGCGGTTGTAAAATTCTTGACTCTTGGCTATAGTGTATAGATGAGAGATGAGCGATGCATGCATAATGCATCCGTATACATTATGATGGAAACAAATGCGGCCTATGGATGCGGATGAGTGAATGGCGTCCGACGCTGCCAACGGTCAGTGCGCTAATCCATTTAGGGGGCGGTTTGACCGGCCCCCGGCCGACCGGTCTCTTGCGGCCTGCCTTCAGTTTCAAAAGCACGGAACATCCGTATCGCTGACCTCGCTACACTACACCATACCTCGGCTACCAATGTCCGCTAACTCGTAAACTATTTAAATGTCCATCCATCAGAATGACAAGTACGTGAATTATAAATCACTCCGATATTATATATGCTGCTACTACATCATCTCATCTTTTACCTATCGCAATTCGAGCATCCGTATAGTGGTGCGTAGAAGCAGAGAGAAAAAAAAAGGTAACATTTACCATGCGTATAACAATTTTGTCTTTCATTTTTAAAATTCGTTTCGTATTATAAGTGATATGCATTTTCGGTGTGTCTGTCTATTAATAAAACTATTTATTCGAATGAAATGTATGCATTTCGTTCGTCCTTTTCGAAGTAGAATGCGTTGCGACATTTTTCAGGAATTTCGCCTGGTAACGAATTTACTTTGTAAATTTGCGTTGCGAATTTGGGCCGTGCTCTATTTGGGGTCCAAAATAAACACCACGATGGACCCAAGAATAGATTCCAATGTTACTATTTTCATTAATTTATATTCATATTGTGCAAAAACCAATGTAGAAATTTCAAATTTCATGTTATGGTTTCTTATATTTCTACTTATTTTCATTAAAATGTACTTTACTTTTATGTTTTTAATTTTTATGAATTATCTTGGATATTAAATATTTTATTTGCCTAATAAGTTTATTTTTGTGCGAGTCATTTATTTCATTAAATAGAAATTATTAATTAATAAAAGTTATTATAGAATGTTATAAAAAAAAAGAAATTTTATCCTTTAAACTTGTAGACTTAAACTCTCTCTTTAAGATTTGCAGTATAATTTTCTTTCAATTTATAAATTAAAAACGATAACCATTTTTTAAACATTAATTTGATTTATAAAAGTTATTACTAAATCTATTTTATTGCTTTTCAAACTTAGAATTTAAATAATTTAATTTCTAAAAAATCAAATTTTTGTATTATCAAATAATTTTTTGTCGTACATTTTCTAAAAAAATATTCAAGACTTGGATCACTTCAGAAATTTAAAATAATATTTTTTTTTTTAATAATTTTGTTTTAAAAATGGTACATTACAAGTCCGTTGAAAATCTTCTGTTCCATCATCACTTCAAATCTCTACAAAGGCAATAATTTTGCTGCTCGGAATTGTTGAAATATATTTTTAGCTCACGAAGAAGTAAAAAATTCAAAATTGTCAGTGACAATGAGTTACTACGTCGTATTCTAAAAATAACACCACAAAACATTAAAAATAGTAATGAATATTTTAATAGTGTTTTACATTAAAATGACAAATGACAAAAGTAGGTACCTTTTAAAATTTACAATCGACATAAAATTGAATTACCTAAATGGAATGTAAATAAAGTCATCAATTGAAAGAAAATTCGTTTGTCTTTTGAATTGAGCAAAAAAAAATATTAAGCGTCCAAACAAAATATTATTAATTCCTCAAATTGCTTTTAAAATAATGCAATGTAAATTTTAATAAGCAAAAGCAATTTAAAATGTATAAAATATATTAAATTTTTCTGAATAAAAAAATATCATCGATTAGACGAACTCTATTAAAAAAAAAAAAACGTAAAAAACATAAATGTGATGCTATATTTAACAACTCAAGCATTTAAAAAAACATTTTCAATTTATTTTTAGCTTTTATGTATTTTTGAAAACTTGTATCAAATATTATTATTAGTATTAAGAGATTTAAATTTTGGCATTGCACTGTCTGATGCATTACTTTTAAATAGTATCTCCACTGTACATTTACATTTAAGTACTCGTAGATTTTATCTTTTATTGCACTTTCGCTGGAGCAGACTTATGAGGTACTTAATATTAGTCACAGCCAAATCAGATAAAATAATCGGTTTATTAAATTACACGTACAATGATTAACTGAACAATAATTACGGTAAATTGTCTTTTAAAGTATTCAGATGTATAAAAACTGGCACAAAACCAAAAGCACAGACAAATTGGTTTTTTATTGTTATTAATTAGAACCAAAAAAAAAAAAACTTTGTAAAAAGTAGTTAAACTTAAACTTTGAAACATAATTTGCAATTAAAAACTTTTTACCGAAATAATTAAATACGAGTGCAGAAATCCCTAATGGTGAAATTTAGCGCAGTTTACAAAACATTATTACGTGGAGCCGGGTGTATTAATGAAAATAAGTGAAATAACAACTAGTTTTAATTTTAATAGTATTAAATTGGAGCAAAGTACACTTTGTCTAATCACCCTGCATCGAATGTAAAAGTCTCGTTATTCGTTTTCCCATCCCGTTCAGTCTACGATTGCAGTAATACAACACACATACACACACACACATACACACACACACAGAAGGACACATATGAACATACACAAAGAGAGAATATACGTAAATGTAGGAATGGAGAGCACACAGACAGTGCAAAAACACATTCAATCCGGACAGATATAGAGAGATACACAAATGTACGCATAGACATGCGAGAGACCATCACTAATTGGATTTCTCTTATCGATTCTCCATTTTCCCTGCATTTCTATTCAATTACTAGTTCTGCGAATCTTTGCTAAACGTCCACCAAACCCAATCTATGCTAGTTATACTAGTTACGTTATATAAAAATCCTTTCTATTTGTTTGCCGGTGTCCTATTAGCCGACTGAGTCTTATTTGTTTGCTTTTTTTAATTCTGTCCCTTTTTTTGACCTTTATTAATAATTTAAATTTTAATTGCCATTGTCTGGTCCATTGTTCGGTGATTGTCTTTTGTTTTATATTGAAATTATTTTGATCGCATGATTTTAAAAAAAGACCATATCGGATAATATTATTCTAGAAAAACAAAATCAAGTATTTTTTTAGATAATTGGTTACTGTTCATATTAAATAAAATATTGATTTACTTTAAACCAAAGAAGTATTAAATCCTACAGGATGGGCTGATCGAACGAAAATGCACCAAGTTGTTACTGGGTCATTTAATTAAGCTTACGTTTCGACACACTGAGCGTGGTCTTCATCAGAGCAATTAAAT
>JASKGO010007684.1:0-35502 GCA_030556065.1 Holobus sp. GC000080 | reverse complement strand
CCATGGTGATGGGGATGCCTACCCAAACACCACTACCCATATCTTGCCGGCCGTGGGATTCGAACCCATGTTGCTCGGTCCGAAGTCCGGAGCTCGAACCACTGAGCCACGGTCCCGACGCATTTAAAATATTAACATACTTTTGGACGAAAAATGACCCAAGGATTCCCGAATAAATTAGGGGTTGACATTAATATATCAAAAGTTAAGGTAATTTCCGGTAAAACCGATGGTGGGGTACAAAATTGAAATTTACTTCAATCAATCCGAAATGATGACTTATAAGTTTGAAAAAAATCATAAAAATAGGCTGCTAAATAAATACAAAATTAGAAGGATAAGCCAATAGTCAGTATCACTTTGTTTTGTTCAAGTAAATCGCTAAAAAATATTTAGATTCAATTAAATTAAAAGAATATATTAAAATATTAGACATTGAATTATAATTTTAAGTATAGAAAGAATACAAATTAATTAATCATTATCGGGAAGTTTTGGAAATAGAGTCTCTAAAGTTTCCTTTTTATTAGCTTTTGTAAGGATAATTTGACACCGTATTGTAGTTATGGTATTATTGTTGAATTTTTATTTTTTTATATTGTATATTTTCTTTTTTTTTTTCGTATCGCCAGTCTTGAGCACAGGTTTTTGCCTCCTGCAAAATATAGCGGTAATAGCTATAAAATTATTTGTATAAAATTTTAGTAATTCTAGTATTCTATTTCTGGTTAATAATAATTAATAATAAATAAAAATAAGTCAATAAAAATTATAATGCGCTATTATAATTATATGCGTGCGATTAATTCATCTAGAACACAATTAGATTTTTTAATAAAGTGATCATGGAGGAGTAAGACTTAGTGTTTTAATTACATATGACAACTCGATTACTAATAAAACAATTCTACAAAGATCTCTGACTGCTTAGATGTAAACGGATGAAATTCGAAAACGCATCTTACATCAAATTCGTCAAATTTTTTAACTTTTTTTTATTTAGTAAATGATGCAGTTTGTTTTTTCTTTGAATTCTTCATTAAAATGCACATAAAGTGATTTCAGCAGTAGAAACCAACATTCCGAATGCACCAGCAAACCTAGTGCAAGGTTTACAAAAAATGGTAATAGTGCTGGGGGGACATTTCAATCAAGATTCCGCAGACGCTTAGTTTTAATTATTCGGAATAATTTAATAAGTGTATTCCCCAGGTTGGTAATCTGGTTCGGACCAGTGCTCCGTATACACTGTGCAGTCTCTCACAGTTTGTACACTGTAGTGCATACATAGAATGCAATACAACATTACCGGTGTAGTATTCGCTGTTATCCCAGCGGAGAGCGCATCCCGAATGCAACACTAACAGCAGCACTAGAACAAACAAACAATTACCTTAATATTCAGTTTAGTCGCTCAGATATTATGCAGCGATGATTATCGCTCATAACGCGTCTCTAATACCGGCGACTAAACGTGCAGATGCCGTATAGGACGCGACAGCAAAAGCAGAACGCATGAAAAATGTAGGCGGCCGCGGTTACCTTTGAACAGTTGTTAACATTTATGGTGGCGCACCGAAATGACATATACTGTGAACAGCTGAAAGCGGAAAGCGCGTACTATAGCTAAAGCAGCAGCCTTGTCGGTGGCAATGGGGCCAAATGCGGAGGCGGTATGGCTGCATGGAAATTTTCAGAGTGCTTCATAAAGTTTAATACGGACGCATTTCGAGCCGTTTCGTAGGCCTCGTCGCAATATTCATATATGCATAGGTATAGTCGGCTAAATTATTTGCAATTCCAGAGTGCCACCGGTATATAATTATTTTACAAAATGTCATCTTTGATGAGCGCACGGAATTTGCAGTAACTTTTAAATATGCACGCTGGATTGGCGGCTGGTTTCATTTCCGGTTACCTGCACAGAGGTCGACCAGGTCGATTCCGATGAAAGCTTTTTTACATTTCATGTTAATTTATTATTATTTTCCTCGCCGTTCTCACGTGCTGAAATAACTTTTTTTTAATAGTTTTTTTTTAGACATTGTAGTAGTTTTTAATTTTTTTGGATATGAAAGAGTTGAGGCATTTTTCATTAATTTTCTTTTGAAGTATGTTCAATTAATTTAGGTAATATTCTGTTATATTATTTAATAGTAACTTTATATTTATATTTATTAAAAGAATTTTTTTTATCGATTGGATGATTTTAGTTCAAAGTAAATGTTCTTGATGTGAAGGCGCCGGGTATCCAAACAGTTAGCAGTTAGGTAATTCACGTTACAACTTACAATACGTATTATTATTGTTTTCATGTGATTTTATCTATCATATTTAAAATATTCTTATTTTATATGACGTACCCAAAAAGAAGTTATTTTATTGATTCTAAATATTCGACTTCAATAATGCATCTAAAAGTTTTCTAATGTTTTGAAGAGTTCGGCATTATGAAACAAAATGGAAATTTGTAACTAAATAAAATAAAATTTTTATTCAAATTGAATATCGAATCGAAAGTACAAATTTGTTTTGATAATAATTTGTTTTATTAAGTTACATTAATTAAAAAAAAAAGCAGTGCGTAAGTTTTGCTAGGCATATTGCATTTTTTTATCAGTTCAATCGCTCTTTAAAAAATCTTATTTGAAGTCAGAGAAGTAAAGTTAAAAAAAATTGTAATAATTTTATTTTTTCTATTAGTTTTCCGATGTTAAAAACAATAGGTTTAATCGTTGAAAACAGTTTAGTTTGTTGTAATGGGAAAATTTAATTGAAATAAATGGTATTTGAAAATCAAATATAGAATACTGTTAATTTTGGAAAAAATGATAATAGTGACTGCTATTGAGGGGATGCATCAGCGAATGGTTAAGAAGATTCAATGTGAAGAGTAGAATTGACTGTGACTCCAAATTTTCGATATAAAATAAGGTCAGGATCAGTTTAACAATAAAATAAAAAGGAATACACTAATTTGTTTAGAAACTAATCCTTAAGTGGCGCCCCAAAACCAAAACCTTTCCTCTTCCTGGTTGCAAAATAAGGACCCTCGCAAGCAATTTGACTATTTGAGTGAATTGGCTGGCACCCTTCGGGCACAATACATGTTTCACCTGCACTGTAATAAATTTAATTTTGTTAATTCTAATTGGGATTTTAAAGGAAATAATCACCTAGCTTAATAATAAATAAAACTAAGGTTCGAAATGGAAGCAGTTAATTTAGCCACGTGCTGTTTATGTATTCCAATACAAGCCGACAATAATTGTATTAAATATTTTTAGTTAAAGTGCGATTTTAAAGGAACAATTTATTAAAACATTAACTAATTAGTTGAATTATAGTTCATTTAGAATGTACTTGAAGTGTAGGTATATCATACTGAATAGTTTTACTAAATATTTCTCACTAATAATATTATTTAATAACACATTTTACCATTGTTTAGCTATTACTTTTTGTATTGTAATAAACTTTATATGTGTATTTTACTGTTTTACCATTTTTACCTTATTCTTTTTTCCACATAATCGGTGTCTACTGATTCTACTGATTCTTATAGTTGTTTGTACAATAGTTTGAGGTATAGGAATTAAATATAATAAATATCTTTTTTTTTTAATTAAATTACTCTTTGAATTTAAAATTTAAAATTAAGGCTGGCTTCATGAGTGAGCGACATTGAGTTGCCACGGCGATTTTACTAAGCGGTAACAGCTGTGAGACTATATCTTCATCCTTGGTGGCCATTTTTTCAACCCGTATATGGGTTACATCTACAGATCTAAAGATTTGATTAAATAGAAAAAAAAAATGGTAGAATTTTGCGCTTAACTTATATCCCTTTACCAAAATCGGAAATGTGTCCTGGTTCCCGAATTATATCACCAAAACTGAAAATCGTTGATTTTTTTTTGATAATTAATCTCAAGAAAACTATTTAACTTGGGAAAAAAGTAATAACTTTTCCTGAAGATATTATTAAATACAATTTAAATTACTTACAAAAAGTTCTATGTTTATTTTTTTCTTATTTAAATAACAATAACAATTTGTAAGATTGTCATTGATGTTAGTTATAAATATTGAAAAAATGGTATTACATCAATTAAATATGTTGTTTTTTTTTGGATTTTACAAAATTTTCAAATTAAAACATACAAAGTGTTATGTCGGTGAAATTCGAAAAAAAAAATGATTCGCAAAATCATAGCAAACTCTAGTTTTCATTTAATAAAACATAAGGTTTTTTTATCTCGAAAATGTAATTAGCTATGGAAATTTTGAAAAATTATTTGGATATTATTTAAAAATATCTATAAGGAACAATTGTTACTTTTTTTCTATGTCAAATAGTTTTCTTGGAATAAATTATCAAAGAAATCGACGATTTTAATTTTTTTTTTCGGAATAATTCTGGAACCAGAAGACATATCTGAAATTTCGCTATTTTAAGAATAATTTATAATTCAATAATTACATATAAAAACCTATTTTATTTATTTTTATAAGCCCCCATTTTTACTACTATAAATTCTCAGAAATAGAATGTTAATCAGTTTAATCGTTTTTTTCTTGTTCCTGTAATCACATAAGTAAATCTGCTTGTGTTTCTAATGATAGCGACGGGCGCAATAAAATATACCATTTTTATTTCTTTACAAACATGCGAAATAAATTTAAATTAATTACAATAATATTATTTACAGTACATGTTTTTAATAAGATTAAAATAATTTATAAAAGTGTTGATTTTATTTAATCATTTTCCACCAGTGGTTAATATATGATATTTTCGTAAATTGACCAAAATGCTAGAATGTAGCATTTTGAAAACTGGATTCCACTTTAATTTCAAATTATTATCTATGTACATCAATGTCAGCCAACATCAATTGACGCCATGTGCGAGTAACTAGTGCTCATTGGTCGTTTTAAAGACTTTCATTTCATTGCTTTCGTCAGCAGTCTGTTTTTCTCTCTAGGGAATAAGGTAACTACTTTCCTCGCCATAGCCTTACTGGTTTCGAAAAAAAAAGGAGAAGTCACATTTCAATCTCAATTAGAGAGTAAAATAATGTCGAAAAATAAAACTCCTCATTCATTTGACGAAACTAGTCCGCCAAGCATGAAAAATGCCATGTTGATGAATGAGGAGGCATGTTGGTTCCTGAACCTGTGCGTTGGGAGCCCATACTGTGAACCATCCGCTGGTCGATCCAACAATAAGATTTTTTTGGATTGTTTCTGTTAGTATTAAATTTTTCCCCACTTAGGACGAAAGTTACTTTACTCATCATACAAATCTTAAATGATGAATTGAAATCCACATTTCAATGACAATTGAACAGTAAAAAAAAAATGTATAGAAAAATCCATTGTTTGGTTGAAAATACAAGCTAATCTAAAAACCATTATTTGATTAGTAAAACAAAGTCGTCAAGAAAGTAGTAAAGTATAAAAAACCCATTTACTTTATAAAACCAGCTAAATTAATTTAGAGCAAACAAGCAAATATAAATTTACATATAATCAAGTAAAACGATTCGCAAAGACTCGCAAAACTTCATTCGCCTCCAGACAAAGAGAACAAAAACTGCAGAAGTCCATTTACGTGCTTTCTGATAGTTTGTGCACTATTGCAACCCTTAAATTGCCCTATCTATTGCCAAGTCGTCTCAATTGCCGCATCATCTGATTGTTATATGCTACACAAACAACTTTCAGTTTATCTGCGCCGTTGAGAAATTGCAACAACTTAATCACAAATAATTGAACAATAAAAAAACGAAATGTTGTACTTTTATCGACGAAGAACCGAATTAGCCGAAATCCAATTGGCAGCATTTGCAATTTAATTAATACGAAATAACGACTACATATTCGAATACGTACGAGTAATTTGTATAAAGATAATTTCGAATGGCGTTCAGATACCGGTACTTGCACTGAGGAAACTAATGAAAGTAATACTCATTAATTACTCCAGCGATGGTGCGCGCAGTGTGCACGAACCGAAATTCAGAGCACGGAATTGCAACAGCTCCGGCAATAGTGGTAGACTGGTAGAGATGCAATGTGGACCATTACTGCGAGATATTGATTCGTGCCATGGTAATGTCACCTGCGTGACGCCTTATCGCCAACAGGATAAGCCAAGTATTGCCCTCAAGGTATGACCTCAAGATTCGATCTCTATGTGAAAGTACCACGAGGTAGAAAAAATATCTCATTCGAGGAGAACGACAGCACTAATGAATGCTTCTTTGTTCCACAAAATGGGGTTGTTTTTCTTTTTCGGAAAAAGGATTGCAGAGTCCGTCATTCCGATTTTGATGGGACGGCATGTCGAATTAAGCGTACCTTTTGCGACAAATATAAACGTGTGCTAATTTTATTTACATAACAATGGAGCAGTAGATCCGCTCTCGCTACTGAATCAGATTATTGCTAGATAAATAGTTTTGTTAGAGTTACACTTGACTAATCCTCTTCATTAGTACATTGTGCAAATGTGTTTGTGTTTTGGTAATTATTTCTGCTCGGCTCTCGCGCTGTTTTTCCTTCTTTTGCTTGTTTGCCAGTATTTTGTTTTGCACAGTTGCATGCACAAAGATAATCATAACTAATTTGCTGTAATTTACCTTGCATTATTATTTAAATTTCGCATAAATATTCCACTATTAGTTTGCTATCAAAATTTTCTTTTGAATATAACATATCGATATTTAATTCGGTATATTGTTTAATGCAAATTTCAACAGCGGATGCAAAATTGTTTTTTTTATATAGTATTTTACTTTCATTGCTACGTATATTAAATAAAACTCCCTCCATCCCAAATATTGAATACATTTCTTAAAAAATCTTTCATTACTATAGTTAAAATAAATTTTTTTTTCATCATTCAGCTGTGCTCAAAGCAAATTTTAACAGTTTATTATAATTAGTTAAAAAAGATTTAAAAAATATAATATATGGAAGATACAACAAGCAAATTATTGGTGTATACCGGATGACGTCGAAAAGTGGCGGAAGTGGTTCAATTTTTATAGTAGTTGAAGTTATGTAGTTCAAGAGCACTATCCATATCTTGCCGGCCGTGGGATTCAAAACCCTGAGCCACAGCCCCGGCTTAAATTTTTATATTTACCAACCAATTTTTACAAAAAAAAAAATACAAGGTAATATTTCCGATTTATTGATATAAATTTAAATTTTGTATCACTTAAGTTAACCGGTTTAACAGGGAAAAACCCCGACTTTAGATTTTTAAATGGCACCTTCCAAAATATTGTACTTTCCATTCGACCATAGAAAATTACATGTAAAATTAAACATTATTGTTTTCTCCATTAAATAAAGAAATGATATGAGATTCAAAAATGTTAAAGGAAACTCCTCATTGAATTCTGTCACTATTGTAGTATTTAAAGAGTATGATTTCCTATTTTTTTGTTCTTTCTTCTATATAACTGGCACCTGTACTGTTTGAAAGATATAAATTACGCATTATAATTATAGTTTCGAAAAATGATAATGGGGAGCAGGAAACAAATGTAGTTTAATTTTTCATGTAATTCCCTACGATCACGAAATTGCACGAAAGTGCAATACCCAGTATACAAAGTAAATGAAGTTGTTTTTCAGTCGATGTTTTCTTTATAGGGTGTTTCGCTAATATATTAAATGCAATAAAACGTTGTTTTTTATTTTAAAGCAGATGAAACAACATTAAGGACAAAGTCTTAAAATATATTTTCATAAACAGGATAAGTTACTTATATTATGTATGGATCACAAAGGCTTACATATAATTTGTAAGATAAATAACATGATTTTTTTTTAATACAACGTTCTATATTTTTTACTTTGATTCAATAATAACTGACAATTCTAATAATAGAAAGGAAAGTTTGATTATTTTAAAATTATTATTACAAAATCATTTTATTCCAATGATCAAAAACTGCCGAAAATGGCGCCGTTTTCAATTAAGAACTCTCATATCATTGCCGTCCCTACTGTATTGATCAAATGTACTCGTATTTTATTAAGTTTTACAACTACCACCAATCATAAACTCAAAATTAGTTACATACATTACTAAATTATGATTTTGTTATAGGGCAACGGTAGTCAATTATGACTTCAATGGACAATAAATGAGGTAAATCTTTTTCGATTGCTTGTTATGTATAAAAAAGCTACCTTTTTTTTTGTGTTTTTAAAATCTGAAAACAAGTGCAAAATATATAGTTTAAACTGAAATACACGTATATTTATATCAAAATTCTGTGGATTTTTCCCCTTGTAACTCAATTTCTATCTCCATTATTAACAAAGGTTGCCATGCAATGCAACTCGGAATGGGACACCCAGTATTTTTATTAATGGCTAGTGTAATTATGGACATTTTTCGAACACAATTCAAAAACAAACCATTTGAAATATTTAATTACTTAAACTTTTGGTTAAATTTATTGAAAATAATAAAAAGCTTCCCGGGCTTTAAAATGTATGCATACTAATTCATATTCGAATTTTCAATCAAATCTAAAAATAAACGTTACTAATTACTTTTTACTTATCTAATTATTTAAAATTTAATACAGCAAATGCCCTTGAGGATAACCAATTCAACTTTTGTACAATGTTTAATAAAGCAATTTAAATAAAATCTGTATAAAAATTTGTACCTTAATTTTAAATCCAATCATTTGGGTTTTAACTAAACAAAAAGTTCTTTATTAACTAATTTAAAAAATGAAGTGAAAATCAACAATCTGAAAGTTGGGAAGTGAAATTTCAATTAGCGAAGAAAAGTTAATTTGTTTTATTTTGCATAACCGGTTTCTAATTATGAAGTTTACCGTTAATGTCAACAAAATAAAACAAATTTGCTTCTTTGGCGTATTATCGAAATTTCTGCGCGAAAGTTTTTACTCGCGAATATAATTAATCCTTCAGTGTTTTATAGGGTTTTATTTGCCAAACCCTGACAGCGTATTATTGAACATTCCGGCATTATTAATTCAGAGCAATGAAATGTCTGATAGTTTGTAATATTTTAGCTCAGGGGAAATGACGCACGCTATTATTATTATTTCGTAGCTGCAGCAACATGAAAGTTGCATTAATTAATATTAAAATAGTACATTATGTACGTATACATACATACAGGAGTAGAAAATTAATGACTAAACTTGCTTCGTTAAAACACTTTTTTTGGGTTCCCCGTAAGAGCGCGGGCTGGTGTAGTAAGAAATTGGCCAGCAGGCAATTACAATTAGTTAAATCGCAATATCAGGTGCATGCTCGAAATTCTGCGATAACTAATAGGAACTATTTAGTGTTTGGAATGCGCAGGGCTCGCATTTTCCGAATCCTAATATAACTTATTAGCGAGCGCAAGGACGGCCGGCGTATTTGCCAGTAATTATTGCCCAATCTGCCGTTTTTCGAACAATCCTGTTTGCATTGCCCGAAGTACTCAGCGAAATTAAATTTCAAAGGGCCAGTATAAATATGAAGCAAACATCCTCTATTGTTCCAATCGACTCGAACGGAAAATTGCTAAACTTATAATACAAGAGGAACATGGTACGGGGTACAGGGCAAAACTAGAAGAGCATTGATTTTTCTCCGGCTATTGCTGCTTCTGCCGCTGCCGCTTTTGCTTTTGTTGTAATATATCCACAGTCACGGCAGAAAGCACGAAAAACTAAATTGGTTTTTTTTCGCGCTCGAACTTCCTCATCGGTGTACATAATATTGCGTTCCAGTGTGTGAAATAGTTGTTCGTGTTTCAATATTTTCGAGGGTCATAGACATGCGGTTGTTGACTATTTGCATATTTTGTAAGCCGCCGTATTTTACTTTCATTTCGTTTTTTGTTTTATTGGATAAACCGTCGCAATTCCTGTCCTGCCACGTGTGTAATATATAATTAAGTAGAACGATTTACTGCTCCAGCGTGTTTAGAATGTGTAACAACATGCAACAACACTAAATTTAATAATTTACCCTTGTGCAAAGAGCACTATCTGCAGTAGTTTATCTTGGTTCTTATGGCGTCGGGAACCGCCAACATATTTTTTCGAAAGTTCGTTCGCAGCACCTGCTCAATGCTCAAGAAGAATTAAAATCATTTCGAATCCAATAATTCACATACTGAAGCCACATTGTCAAATATTGCAATTATTTTGAATGAACGCACCGCAGACCGGTTGTAAATGTATTTTACGCTCAAATGGAACCACACGGTGAAACTGTTGTGCAGTCGCCGTATTCGGGTCCTCCAAATGCGTTCAACCTGAACGGGATGTATCGTGGATGGATTAGGATCCGTTTCGAATACTCCGACTCGGAGCCCTTTCCAGCTGTACGTTTTAATATGTTGACACAGTGTGTTCCTTGGCCATGAATCAAGTGCTTGCGGTGCGATGTTGTTCGTTTTTGCGGCCGAATCGCCATTAATTACGAATCGTTAGAGAGAACAGTGGTGCATGGATTATACCTAACGTGTATTTGTTTCGTCGCCTTTGCCAAAGTAGGTACAGTCGGAATCCATGCGACCCCAAAACGCATAATTTACAATACAAACAGATTATGGAAGTTGCAAAGTGCTCCTAAATACATTTAACGAATGCTTCGTATTAATAGTTACAGTAGCTACGCTTTAACTATACGACCTTGTTTGGGTTCGCTAAACGTTGAATACTTAAGTAATTTATTGTTTTTTGCTTTTTAAGAGTTTTAAAAGCTTCGTTGGATTTGCTAAATGGTGATTGCAGTTTACTTTCAACATAGAACTTAGCGTCAATTAAAAAAAAAAAAATAAACATTTGGGTATTAAACATAAAAAATACAAGTTAATTGCAAAGTATATATGTATATGTTTAATGTACTTGTGTTATTAAATAAGATAATTTGAAAATATTAATTGTTATTGTTTAGTAGATTAAATTTATTTCATCGTTTGAAAATTTATAACATAATTTAAAGTTACCGCCGCTTTCACATTCGATACCTTAGTGTAAACATACAATAGGACTTTTGTTCTGAGAAAACAATGGCAGAAGTCCAGTTCTTTCTTTATTTTCATTTTCCGTGAAATTCTAGATCAGTTCAAAAAGTATCAACTTTAAGTTCCTTCCGGTTACTCTGGAAATATACAGTGCTATCATAAATGCTGTTCCCCCTGTTAATTTCTAAACTAGGCCAACCAACAAGTTGAAATTCACAAATTTTAGAATTGATATTAGTTCGATGATGAAGCTATTAATCAAATAATTCAAATAGATTTTTTTTGGTTACTTCCTGGTTGCTCCAACTTCATTTTGAAATTTTATATTTACTTGAAAAATTATCACTGAAGGCTCCTGAATATTGATCATACATTAGGATGAGGAATTGTTTTGGAAAGTTTCAAGGTCGTCTTAGGATCAATACAAATAGTTTTCGCCGAGAAAATTAAGTTATGCTGTTACTTAGTTTTCAAATCTTGGTTATTTTTGTAAAAGGTGTCAAACCCATATTTACTAATTTTGGGAATCGGTAATTCAAGGTTTAATGATTTTTGTTAAAATTACTTTATGAAGAATGGAGGTAGGATTGGAAGGATTGGAAGGACTTGGACATCCATAACCAAATGAAAAGAAGAAAATAAAATAAATCATTACTTTATTACCGCCCCTATATCAACTTTAATATTCTGAATAAAATTGATTCTCTGCCATAGCTTGATTCTCTTATGATAGTTAATTGAATTTTTAAGTTAATGGGGTTTCTACTTCATGAAGTATTCCCGAATTTCAGTACCTAATTTTTTGAAGATTGAAGTAAAAAAAAACATTTTGTCATTTTATGTAATCATAATTTATTTTTATTTTTTGCTAATTATTCCTTAGATGAGTATACAAGTAAATCATAGGGACAAATTAATTTAAGTATTAGATTACAGGGTATCTAGGTCCGACTAGGTAACAACGAAATGGAGGTCATCCTTTTCTTTATTTACCAACCAATTTTTTTTATAAAAATTTAATAATTTCCACATGGCATAATTTTGGATTGGCGAATATAAATTTTAATTTGGAACTACTTTCGGTTTAGCTAGAAATAAGTCAAACTACAGATTTATAAATGGCAACCTATAGTTATTTTCCCTTTTTTGGATCCCTTAGGCTATTTATAGCTTAGAAATATGTTTTGTATTAATTTTTAAATAGTTCAAGAAGACCATAAATCGGTTTAAAATAATCCGAGTTTTGTCAAAAAATTACAATTATCTCTTGAGTAGACACTAATCTGATTTAATTTATTTAAAATATCACTTTTGCAACCACAGCTTAAAATTGTCATTGCCATAAATTGCTGTGATTTTTGGACATTTTTTTTTAGTTACAATTAATTCGATCCGATCCCCGACCATCTCGAATAATTTTTGATTTCTTCAAATAATTAAAAGAAACGGGAATTTTTTTTATCTAAAAATGATCTAAAAAAAAAAAAAAAGTGAAAATATACGATTGGTTGCCCTTTAAAGATCAAAAATTAAAACAATTTTTAGTTAAACCGTAAGGGGTACGAAATAGAACTTTATGCCAATCAATCCATCGTAAGTATGTATTTTTTTTTGTAAAAAAATTCTTCTTTAAAAATAAAACGAATGAGTCGAGCCACTTTATATTATCATACTGTATATATTTTCAAATTATGCTGTGAATCTAAATTAGAATCAAAAGTATTTAAATTTATATGAATATTAATTTAAAAGTTTCTCATGATAATTAAAAACTTTCCGAACGATAGTTGATTAATAAACGTGATAAGTTCCAGAGATATTATTTTGAATATAGACAAGATAGTAATACATAAAAACTATTCCATGAACAAAATTATGTAAATCATTATAAGTAAAATACTGATTTAATTAACAGCTAATGATTTATTCAATAACCTGATACAATTTAAAGCGAAAATCGGCGTAAGTCAAATTACAAGTATTCCAATAATGCAATGAGTAGAAAACAAAATGCAAATGAATGCAAATGAAATGAGTAAAAAATTGCGGCGACGAAAATCGAAAGGAGATGGGAACGTGGGGTCCTAAAAGGGTAGCCGACAAATACCTTAAAACATAAGGGGTAACTTTAAAGCGCGCTCTCCCGAGATGTCATCTTGCTTATGAATATGCTCGAATTAATTTGCCGACTTCCTTTACCTTGCTCTCTGACGCACCGGGAGGAGTGCCTGCAAACCATTAGTTTTATCTTTGCGCCAAATTAGCTACAGTTATATTGCTCTTAATTGATTAGCAAGCGCTCGGTTCACAATTCTCGAAGACGCGACGCGGGCGAAAGACGAGGAGCACATTCTTGGCCTTTCTGTGTTTACGTTCGCGCCACTTGACGACTCTCATCAGAAACAGCGGAAGCAAGCAAGTGCTCCGAAGCATTCGGAATGTAATTGATTCGGTTTGCATAAGACGAGACGATCATCACCGCCCCTAACTTCAACCAAATAAGAGCACCAGTGAGTCTTTGGCCAATTAAAAAGTGGTAAATTGATAAAGGGCTTTTGTTTATGCGGTCGTTTGCGCGGTTAACGCGGCACGTAACACATTCTTTATGGGCTTGGGCCGATAGTGAGGGCCCCATTGTATGTGCGAGGCAACTTTATCGCGACTCAACAGGATATGTCAAGCTGCCGTTGCCGGTTGCTGTCTCGGTCCCTCGGGATTGAGTCATAACTGGGAGACCGCGATACTGTTGGTGGCGGCGATGAATGCGGCGGTAGTGATGTCGCCGACGATATCCGCGCCTCTTGTTTTTCGTATTCAAGATGCGACCCCCGCAAGGCTATAGCCAACGGTCTAAGTGCCAGATTTGCAGTTCACAAATACACTTGATTTAGATGTATAGGTCGCATGAAATATTTATGCACTTTTTATCTAATGCGCGTTGCGCGCTACATTTTTCATTCGTGCGACATGCGACGTGTGGAGGCGGTTAACATCCCTCCGGATTAAAACGCTCACGGATGTCGTATATACAACGATACTAAAATGCTACAGTCTCTCTCGGCGATCTTTTCTCTTTTATTTATTTTTTTAATTTTTCCAATTTGATTTCCTGTGATTTTTTGTTTTTAATATCAACAGATTTTTTTCTACTAGTAATATTTTTACTTAGGATTATTTGGATTAAGAGGCACACAATTTCTGGTAAGTTATTATTATATTGATTTTTTGAAATGATAACTATTTTTAAGAGGTTTTTTAGGCAAACAATTCTTATTGAATATTATAAATGGAGAACCCCAATTTATTTTTGAACTTGGCGATGGAATAAGTTTAAGTTCACAGATATACAATTGACTTTGAAACTGTTGAAGAGGATTATTAAATAATTTGCATTACAAAATTGTTATTTTTGATTACCGTTTCTTAAAAAGGGACTACATGTTAAGAACCTTCATATTAATTAAAGTTTATTTGAAGTATATTTCAAAATATTTTTAAATTTTTTTTTTTACAACTACATACAATATTTTCATTAAACGTATATGGAACTATAGAATTCTTCGAAAAAGAGGTTACATAATCAGACATGTCATATTACTATAAAATAAACAGATGAAAAAATTAAAATGAAATCAATTGACAATGTAAATGACTATTGTAAGCTAAAAGCTAAAAGCTAGCATCATTTCCGGTTAATCCGGAGGTGCTACAAATTTTAAATATACTTCAATCAATTCTAAATGATGCTTATAAAAATGAGTTAAGTTTTATTAAAATCGGCTGGTAAATAATAAAATGAGAGATTTTTGGTGGAGTGTCACCCTGTATAATTAAGCATATGAAATGAATTACAGTAATGAAATTGTTAATTATGATCTATTTAAATTCATCAGTGTAATTAATAATTTTTTAGGGGTTTTTCCTTAATTTTATTAATTTCCAAATAATTAAACTTTTTTTTATCTTTATGCCTGTAAATTTAATTCCTTAATAAATTCACATTTTGATAAAATACTGATTTAAAAAAAAAAAATTCTACTGATTATTTTTAATATTGCCAAAAATATGTTAATATTCACTTGTTGTTAGAATTAACATTAATGTTTGATTGATGAAATTATTTATATATTACCCGGCGCCTTCACATTTGATATCTTAAAGACGAACTCACAATTTATAATAATATTAAAAAGATTGCCATCCATTAATTATTTGTAACCAATAAAAAAAAATATTGATATTAAGGAACATTTCTTACCTGAAATTCTATCCCATATCCATCGTACATTAGATTCGGAATCTTTTTTTGCCGCCCCCCAATTTAGTTTTTATCGTTTTTGGACTAACATGGCAATCGGATTGGGAGGACGCCTTTTTTCCTCCGCCTTTTTCTCCGTAATTTGGTAATCTATATTACGGTTTCCAGTACGGTTTTTATTAAAAATCAAAGCCAAAGGAAAAGGACTCGACAGACATGTGAAGCTCTCGCTCTACATCTCTCTCCTTGTAACTTAATATGTCAGTGCAGGAATCAAGCAGCAGCAAATAGTAGAAAGATGACAAAGCGACAAGATTTTTGATAAGAAATTGACGTCGTTTCCGACGTATAATATAAAAAAAAGGAGCCAATCCAAATATATTGACAAAATAAATCCTATAATAAGACATTAGACGCACCATCGATTCGTTGACAGCTTGATGTCTGTTTGTTCGTTACCGATGTTAAATCCGCACCAGAGAGTTGCGTCCCATTTTTATAACATCCGATATGATGTCAACGGATGACCGAATTTATCTTACTTAATAGAACGTATCATTTCTATACTATACGGCTGATATATTTTATGATCCGAATTCTATATAGCATCTTCCATATACAGGATGTCCAAGAAATATTATAGGAATAAATTGGAAAAACGTTGTAGGGAAAGATTTATTAGAACTACTGTTTGCATGCATTTTCTTATCATAAAATATCGTAAAATATTTTCAAATATCAAATAAATAACAAAATTTCATAAACGATGGGGACATTTTGACAAATAAAAATAGAGCACTGAAACATTACATGCATTGTAAACATGGATCGGAAAATGTATTCCATTACTTTATTTCCTTCTGAGAAATATAAATATTTAAATATTATTCTTCTTCTTGGTCTGTACAATAGTGCATCTTGAAGTTCGCAATGGGTACTTATTAAAAAGATCGCTTTTTCGTGCACATTTCTTTTTTATCTTCCCTCGGTAAGAAAAACGTCACTTAATTGGATTCATTAGCGGCGCGATTTATTTGGCGACGTTTGAAAAGCGTTTCGTTTCATTAAAACTATTCGCCGAACATTCCGCGCAGAGGGTGTAATTATGAAAATTGCTGTTTGTTTCGCATTAAAGTTCGTTCCGTCTCCTGGCTCTACCACTCCGAAGAAAATTGGGCTGCGGAGGAAGGAAGAGAGAAGCGCGCGCTGGGAAAAAGTACATGTTTATTTAGTGAATGCCCGCAGGAACGCTAAGTGAATTTACTCACCATCACGCGAACTGCTAATTTCATATTCAATAGATTTCAATAAGAGATTGCTCGGTAATTAGTGCGTCGGAACGTCGTAAAAGGAAATTAAAATCATTTCTATGTTTGGGTACTTTTATTTCTATAGAAGAATAATAAAAAATGCTTTGATTTTTAGTGATACTTTTTACCTGTTCGTTTCGTTTCCTTCGTGCTACTGCTTTCGCTAGCTAGCCGTCGCCCGTCTTGGTTTTATTTGTTGCTACGCTTTTTACGTGACGTAATAAATGAAACATGTTATTTCTGTTCTATTATTTTTATCCCACGGGACTCGGAGGAGTGTAGTAGGGACAACAACAAAGTTGTGCGAACACGCACAAAATCCCTGATACAACCAATAAATCTAAAAAATTGCTATCGATTTCGCAATCCATTACTTAACCGTGCGCTCTCTGATAAAAGATTTCGATAATTGGCGCACGGAATTCGCAAAGGGCCAAACAAATTATCCACTTAAACAATAATTTTCCTTAATAAATCGCTCTCAGAAACGTTCTTTTTTTTTCTGAAAATTGATTTTGTTGATTGATTTATTACCTTTTAAAAGTAATATATTTTCAATTACCTCAAAAAAAGGGCACAAAAATTTGTTATACTGTTATTTACATTATAATTAAAGGAAAATTGTCAAGAGAAAATTTCTAAAAGGAAAGCCAATAAGAAATATTTTCACCATATTTTCCCAACAACCATTTGAAAATTGAAAAATATTTGCAGACACAAACATCAAATTTTTATGCATCGTTATAAACAATGCTGTTGCAGAACAAAGCAGTGTAAAATGGCGAATAACGATTTTTGAATCCCATCCCGCGAACATAAAAGCCTATCGAACATCGAAATTGTTTCTGAAGTGAACTCGACAGGAGACATCTTTTAGTGAGCATCAATGCTGACAACTTTGCACCCTCGGGGCAAGCGCAACGGGAACAACAGTCAGAAAAAAAGAAAAAACAAAAAAAAAAATACGTGTGCCTTCGATAGACTATGTGTTTTTTTCGAAAATTTTACATGTGCATGCATGCAGAAAGGGTCATTAAAAGTAGAAAGAGTAAATAGAGAGATCAATGCGAAGAAGATTGTAGGGAGACTCCTTTTAAGTTTTGATACTATAAACGTAATCTAATTTGGCAAAAAGCGGTCGTACAATGGATTTCAATCTTGCTCTCATTGGACCATTGTACCAAATCCATGAACCTCCGATAAAACCTTTTTTATCTCGCTTTGCGTTCCTATTCTGGTAAAGCACACATAAAGGGACTTTGTTAGATGTTTTGTGCGCCGCTACTTAGACATGAAAATTCACCCGCTTTTAATTGTGTGCTGCACGCCGATTAATTAAAATTTATTTGCCTAAGCCCATCTCGCACTTAAGTATTTAAATTATTTCGTAAATTTTTGGTATTTATAAGTATTTGTGTTGGTGCTTGGTATTATCATTATTCAAATTAGGGTTTCACATAAAAATATGCAATAAAATGGTTCAATTATTTCTGATGAATTTAATTTTAATTACAGATAACAATTTCATTAGCTTTGCAATATTCATTTAAATTATTTAATATTACTTCCTCTGGCTCTAAATTATGGTATACATTTCTTTAGAAATCATTGATTTAATCACATCTTGCATCTTCCAAGACGATCTTGGAAAACAATGCTACTTAAATTTCTACTATTTAAATTAAAACAATTAGTCAAACAGAGCAAAAAACATCAAAATCAAAGTCAAATTCTTTAAGAAAAATATAAGTGAGATATAAATAATTAAAATATTAAAGTATATATATACAAGAAGTGACCGAAAAACTGAGAAACTGACTTGGGACTAGAGTACTGAAATTTTTCAGTTGTTAGGCATAAAGTAGGGAAAAATTAAGCCACGGACGGTGTTATTTACAAAACTGCAACAAAATTATAAGTATTTTATGTAAATTTTGTACCTGTAAATTAGTAATCAAAAATATATTAAATCTAGACAAAAATTTAAATTATGTACCTTGACATAAGTTACATTAATTTTTTTTGAAGTAATATATATCAGTATTCCATAATTTGAGCAGAGGAAGCAATAAACAATTTAAGATTATTTTTTTATTTAAAAAAAAACGACATTTTTGTTGTTACTAAAAAATGGAAAAAGGAAAACTAAATAAAGTAAATAAGAAGTTCAATGTAAAAACGGAAGACTATTTTTGTAAACCATTGTTTTATTTGAGCTTTAGAGAGAGTGAAGAAATTTGTAGGCAAACAGTGCGGTTTGTTTAAAGAGTAAAATCAAAATGTAAAGAGGGTTTTTGTTCAGAGTGAATTATTGCAAAGAGCAAAAAGGGATCGTTTGTTTAAAAAAGCAATAGTGGATGAGGAGAAGCAAAAGTGGCAGGCAGACAGGAAGTAAAAATTACTCCTCGCGAGCCTTCGTCTTCGCTGCCTCTTCTTCTTCTTCTTTCGCTTTTGCCCTTCAGGATCTACGAGTAAAATAACAATGCGGACCGCATCCCCGGCACGTACGCGCAAAGTTGAAATATCTGGAGGTCAGCACGTTTCGTCTTTTCCACCCTCCTTGTATAATACAGCCAAGCAGAAGCAGGGAGAACGGACGGTACCTGCTGCTGAATGTTTATCCCGGTACCGGTTCGGTTTTCGACTCAGTCGAGCAGAAAACGAATAAATAGTTGTTCGTAAATGGAAGTGACTTAACCGAGAGTGTGTAAAGGGGAGGAAACGCATTCAACGGAAAAGTGCGGCATTTCCGAGAGCGCGCGCGCTTTTCTTCAATCCTCGCCAACTCTTCACTCTTATTATCGGCTGTCCTCTGCGCGGCATAGCCAACCCATCCAAGGGCTCGCGCGTATAAAGGAGAGTGAAGTAAAGTTTTTTATTGCGCCAATTACGCAGCGTACGGCCACCGCCACCGACGTCTATCTATTAGCGCAGATAAAGGCGCATATTTTACGTTATCCCGCTTTTTGATGATTGGGGGCCGCACGGTTTGCCGCTGCGGTGGAAAAATTTTACGGCTCGCGCAATACAAATAAGTCATAAACTTACGACACAAAAACCGAATATATAAAAACACACTTTAATGTTCCATAAATACGCTTTTTAAATAAAATTTACGAGCGGACCATTTATAAGCCAGAAAGGAGCGGGCACATACACCGCCACCGCCGCCGCCGCCGCGAGCTCGCGTTAATTTCCATATTCTTTCCTTCGCTCTGTATTTGACATTTTGCTAGTTACTTGTTGATGATAAGATGCCGTGGCGACGGTTTTATTACCGATATTTTACGATGCACATATAATGAAAACGACTACTTTAAAAGCAAATCCTTTTTCCCACTAGTACTTAATAATTAATCACTCAGTGTGATCTTTTATACAGTTACTGCTTTTCTATCTTTAAAAGTATTTTTATTTATTTGGTAATTTATTCTTGCCAGATTAACCTGAATTTTCCTGCCAATTTTTGGCATTTGAAACATTGCATCTTACGTGTAGCCAAAGAAGCGCAAAGGGTCTCAAGTTTCTCTTTATATGAGAGAAGCAAATTAATTCGGAAAAATGTCTATTTTTAATTTTTGGATCTTATCGGATTTTAGGATTACTCGCTTGCAAATCATTGGAAATAACATTTGTAACCATCCATTATATTACTTATTTTCATAAGGCTTGCACATTTCACTGCTTAATTACTGGAAACAAACCGCAATTAAATTGATATTGCGGAAGAACTAAATATTGTTTAGTTATTGAAAATCGGATCAACTAAAATATTATATTAAGGAGAATAATATATCAATAAAAGATAACTGACCACTCAACAACAATTTAATATTGATATATAAGATGAGCCAGGGTTCAATATTCAATATCCAGTGGACGGTAGAGCAATATCAGAAAATACAGCTTTCCATTCATTTGACGAAAAAATACCTAAATAAAAGTCAAATTAAATTACTATGCCAGTTTAGAATAAAATCTTTAAAACAAAGAATAAATTAAATAACTTAATGTTAGTAATATTGACAGTTTGTTTTAAAAATATTTCTAAGACTATTTGTTATTTTCGTCATTAAATTAGCACATAACTTCTGAATCTGCCCTTCTAACAATATAAACTGCTAGCGCCAGCAGAAAATTAGTTTACTTTGTTCCAACTGAAAATTATTTCGAAACCAATGCAATATACATTTGTGTATGAAGTGCATTTATTGCATAAGGGCAAAGATTTTATTATAGTCTTCATATATTCGCGGAAATAAAAGAAAATATATTTTACGAGTGCTTTGGATGCTCGAGCGCAAAAAGTATAAGATAAAATAATTGTAGATTCCTAGCGTTCCGCAGTTACTTCGATTGTTTGCGTCGCCTCTTTTATTTTTATACAACTACTAGTATAGGTACTACACATGGAGAAAGTATTAAATACTGCGAGAACAAAGATTACATTGTGTGTATGTTGCGAGTGCAGTTTCCGGTGTACCATTGTTCGGAGGCTAGTTATTAAAAACCAAATACGATTTAAAATGTTTGCTCTACGTTTATTTTCTCAGATTTCGTAACAATGTATCAATATTTGCGCCGTTATATCATTCTTTATTTGCCTTTTGTGTCCCTCATGTGTCCCTTTCTATGTTTGGCCACTAAATTTTCGGTTCTTCGACCAAAAAAGATCGCATAAAAAATGCTAGTGCAATACGAGTATATGAGTCGAATATTTGCTTATGAAATACTGATATTTCCATTTTTTTTGTTTTATGATGCAGGGTGTATCACTAAAGTGGCCTCGGATTGTATGTATATTAATATAAAGGTTCTTATTTTTTTTTTTCTTAATTTCCTTATAAATTATAATATCATATGGGTTTTCAAATAAAAAAAAATTGAATAAGATGGTTAAAAGTGAAAATTTTCATAAATATTAATTAAAATTATTAAAACGAGATAATTAAAATTGTTATCATAATTTCTTAAATTATTTTTAACAGTTCTACGTGTTGCGATTTATTTGCATTGAAATTTTTTGTCGAAATTTTTTAATAAATATCATATGAAGGAACTATTTAGCGAACATAAAAATGTATTATACGTAAAACGTTTTGATGCCATTAAAATACTTTTATATTTTAACTTTCCTTTCGTTAACCCTGTATAAAATAGCATTTAATAGAAGTCCTCATGTGATTTTACATTATCGAAAAAACAAAATTTTAAATTTTGAAAAATGCATATAGTTACGATGCATATTCTGAGGCCATTTAAGTTTTGCATCATGTACCTACTGTTTTATTATTATTTTAATTTCTGCATGATAAAAGTTTGATTTTATCGAAATCTATTGTAAATTTTACATGTTTTTATGTAAATAGAGAGGTAAAATTCAAATTGTAGGCCGTAATAATTGTTCCCATCGCAATGTGAAGGCGCCGGATAACAAAGTTAAACGTGATTTGAATTTTGTTACATTTAACTAACAAAAACATACTGAAATTTGAATTTATTTAATAAAACGTTTTATTTGTTAATTTATTGTTTTATGAATCTAAAATATGGAAATGCTTTTTTGACAAAAGGAATGGCTTTTAGTAAAAACACGATGTGAGTAGCACGTAATATGTGTATATGTATTGTATTTTATGTGAAAATATAAAATGGAAAATAAATTCCGACAATAAATTCATTACATTGTAATTTATGAAAACACATTCTTAGCGATAATTATTCATTTCATTCACACGTTGCACTCGCACGATGCAATTTCCATATTTGCAGCGCCCCAGAAGCTTCGGAATTAAAAATGCAATTTAAGTATTTTATTATTGCACCTTTGACGGGCAAAATTTATTACCTGTACGCGAAATCTTTTTACTATCCTCGAACATGGGGGAAATATGTACACGTCAAGTGCTCGAAAACACGCGTATACATATGCTAAAGAGGATCCGGAACGAAAGCAACCGTACCTAACATATAGCTGCTATATCTGCCCTGGTAAATTAATAAAATGTTAACGCTGACGCGCGGATTTTCTCGAACGCACACTTGGGTTCGATGTAAATGCTTACATTTGTAATACAAGTGGCCTCCCACGTATTGCCTTTGCTGCCTTCGCCATCGCTGCCTGCAAAACCGAGACCTGGAGATACTGCAAATGAAATTACATGTTTTTTTCCTCTTCAGTTTTCATCTTTTATTTTCGCTCGGTGCACCACTCAGTGCATAAAAAGACATCGAACGGGGTGGTGCGACGATTCCCGCCCGGCGGAATGTATGATGAGCGCCGTGGATGTTGTAAATGCATTTCTCCACTAGACATGTCTGCATTCGGTTTGATCATACCGAATTTTATTCCTATACGGATCCGTGAACGTAACCCAAAGGACTCTGCTTAAATATTTAAAGAAACTTATGGCTTTCCTATAGGCTTATTTGCATTGTTTTTCACACTGCTTTCTTTCGCTTTACTTTTTTCTAATGTTTGCTATTTAAATTTTACTTTTATTTGCAATTTTATTTTTGTAGCAAAGTTACAACAGTTTAACGCCGCAAGATTTTTGTCCTATTTTTATTTCAGTGTTTTATCTGCAAATTATTGCATTGGCAAATATAGGAAGATGCTGTATTTTTTCATTAGTTTCAGGTCATACAAATAAGGAGATATTTTTCTACAAAATTTTTCAATTAGTTATGATTTTTTTTTTAGTTACATTAAAACTAGTTTTATAATATTGAATTTAACAGGAGTCAATAAAATACACTTTTGAATTAATTATTAAAAAAATTAAATGTATAATTTTAATTAAAACATTGGAAAATATTTTGTGTTCTTATGAAGCAAGAAAGAGAATAAAAAAATTAAGTATTTTAATTTTTAATCTTTAATTTGTCGTATTAAATACAAAATAATAGCGCCCTTAACAAATAAAATTAAAATTCATTTGCATGACAACAGAATTTTTGGCGTGTCCCTAAATAAGAGCAAAATTTAATAACACAACGCCGAAAAAAATAATGACACCCCTTTTAATGCCATTAAATTGTTTTTAATTAGCAGCGAAAATAAATCATGCAACAAATGCAAGTGATTTAGAAACATAGAAGCGAAATTTTTGCGCTCGCCCAGTTATGCCATTTCGATTTCCTTCGCATCGTTTCCGCTCAGATTCTAATGAAACGTCATTAGTAAAAGTGTTTTTGTGCCTTTACATATATATATGCATAATACATATAATTGATAAGAAAATGTCTATTAATATAATATAGAGAGAAGTACATAGAGGATAGAGCGCGAGAAAGAGTGAGCCGAGTAAATTCGTCTTTGTATTTCGCTCTGGTAGCCTCGCTCTTTTTGCTTAGAGGGTGCCGAAATCGATTTTCAGCGGTGGCACACTGTACAGTCAAACACACAGCCTCCGTCAGTAAAGCTCCGGACTCCGGCTCGTCCGCATACCGCCGCCCGCTGTTGCTGCCGTCGCCGCCGCCGTTGCCGCACTCGGAGTGTCGTTCAAGAGAGCTTAGAGCACTCTTTAAGTGTTCTGCGGTTTAGCCAGTGGTGACCTCTTAAATCTCGTTCTTTTTTCGCTCTGTAATTAATAAAATGTGACCGTACTTAATCATTTGGAAAGTAATATTAGAGAGGAGAGAAAAAATAAAAGGAGAACAGGAGTGCTACGTTTGGGTTTTTTCTATTTTTCACAAGCACCGAAACAGGTAAATCATTCTGCTTGGGACACTTTTGGATTTACCTAAAGGGTTGTATTAAATTAATCCTTTTTGCTCTGCTTTAAATGTGTAGAGTTAAGAATAATTATACAGTTTTACTGGGGGAAACGAGAGAGGTTTGCATTGCTGTGTACTAACGACTAAATAATTTCAGACGGAAAATTCATATCGATTGACGTCTCAATTAAATTATGGCTTTGAATGCTTTAGTTTTCATGTTCAGTAATTTTGTTTGAAATGACTCAATAATAATAATTTAGTTAATTATTATTATTTTTTATCTGTGACCTATGCGTTTACTTAGATTCATTACATTGTTGTACTTTTTAAGAAAGTTTGAGTTAGTCAATCCGAATTTTAATATTTCAGATGATACTTTTGGAGTTGTAATGTGATTGCGCTGTGAAACTTTAAAATTTTCAGAATTGGGCCGCCATAAATCTAAAAATTATTTGTTTGTTACTATAGAATTATAAATCTAAAGCTTTATTTATGGCGGCCCAATTCTGAAAATTCTAAAGTTTATTAATTAAATTTATTACTTTTATTTTAATTATAGTTATTAAAAGCAGACATAAAAAATCATCAATAAAAAAAATTTCATCAAAATCAACGAAATGACCAATAAAAATTTTCAAATAAAAATACACTTTTTGGTTAAACCATAAATAACAATAATTTGAAATAAAAAAATATTTTTCCATCATTTTGAAGAAAGAGTTTATCGGAACCCTTCAAACAGAACCTTACAAGTAGTTTGTCGTTGCCCTATTAATAAATTGCGCATTTATGGAAAAGGAAGCCCGTTTAGGCGAAACGAGATTAAGGGCTAAGCGAAACGGGCCAGCTAAAAACGCCATTGACATCAAAAAGAATTTTACGCGCATGAAAGGATGTTGTTGTTTGGGCCGGTCGAATAATGTTGGGCAATTTTTATAAACGCCTTGCTATCGCTGCTTTGCTGCTTGCTACCTACCGCACAGCACAGTGCTTAGCCGCCCTCGGCCAGCTCTGTGTACATGTTTTACGTGCGCCCTTCACTCATATGCACGTGCAAATTGCACAACTTCGGAGGTGTACTTTTTAACGATCTCCATTTAGAGCTTACAGCAGCATTGTATAATTGGAATTTTTGCGTTAGTCACACATAACAAAGTTGCAACCGGAATTCTCGGTTAACGTTTTCCTTTTTTTCATAAATCCATCAGTGATTGATGTTACTTTCAAGGAAATATATTAACTTTTTTTTCGGACGGAATATTCTTTAATTGCTTTGTTCTCTTTAATTTAGCTGAGAGTAATTTGAGAAAGACAGGGTCAGAGAGAGAAAATATTCCCTTATTGCATCAAATGCACAGGTTTCATAATGTTCTATGTTATAAAAAACAATAATAATATAAAAAGGGTAACATTTAAATGTAAATTATGTAAGAAGTATGTAATAAAAATTAATAACACAATTTGTATGTACAGTGTGGATCAAATAGCTTGTCACTATAAAGGATCTCGAAAACCTCCAAAACTACAATTGCTCGAAATAACGAATGGCGAATGACATAATTTGACGAATTTCCCTAACGTCAGTAGTTTTTCTTGTTATCTTTTATTTTTTCTTGTAACAAAAATTATTTTTATGCAACACCTATATCAAAAGTTACCTTTTGTAATAAAATAAACCGTTAAATATAATCCTGCTTATAAATACAAAAAAGTTATCTAAAACAAATCCATAATAATCCGTAATTAACAGTTTAATGATTTTTGCTAAATCAGGACACGAAATCAAAAAGAAAAAAATACTTTTACTTCTAGCGCACCAAACTAATTGCTTTATATTTAAATTTTTTTGACTTAACTCAGTTTGCACTACAGACACAAACTCTATTTTTCCAAAATTAGAATGTGAATTTCTTTTGATTCAAATCATATAAACATAAGTTAATTACATTTATTTCTAAATAATTTATGAAAATTCGATTTCACTCTACTAGAGCCAAAATTTTTAAAGAAATGAAGGTAAAAAAATAATAAATAAACCTTATTTAGAGGACAATAAAAAAATAACTATAAATAAAAGACAATAAATAAATAAATATTACTTTTGTCAAAATGTATTTATCTTTTTTGATGTGAACTTTAGTGATTTGTATTATTGGTATTACTTAAAAATATCAAGTGAACATCAGATTTGTATATATTTTCGTCGGGTTTTCCTTCATTCAGAGGGCACTTTTCGACTTCATATGTCGAACTATAACAAAACTATACCAAAAATTAATTAAAGCATATCAAAAAACTCATCTTTTGTAAACGGATTTAAGTTGGTCTTAAAATTCTGCCAATTTTTTTGCCTATTTCACCGAATTTCTATCTTAAAAGCTAAAAAAGTGACCCATATTCGGGTTGAAATAACGGTCAACCCGTATTCAAACATAAAATATAAGTTTAAGTTAGCATTTTTAATTTGATGCTATTGTTTAGAGTTTGTACGATATTCTATAGCAGGTATATATTCAAAAACAGAAACAGCTAGTTCAAAGTGTCATTGTTGTAGTAAATTAAATATAGATGTAGTATATTTATTTGCATTTTATAGTTAGTTATACGATTGCGAATATTTGCATTTTTATAAAAAAGCATTTTAATTATTTTCCAGTTTAAATTCAAAAAAGCATTCATACGTGAACATTTCTATGAAAACGTTTTTGTACACAAATTAATAGTTTTTCATACTCGCTAAAGTTAGTGTCACAAAAACTAATTTGAATATAAAAAAAAAGAATTAAAAAAAAGTAAGAACTGGTTTTTTAATGTAATGGTTTAGAAGCAATTAAAAGTTTTTAAAACTTTAAATTGACTGTTAAAAGTAAAATATCTCTGGAACTTTTAAATAAGTATATAAAATGGTTATAAATTCTCCTACTAAAAGCCTTCAAAGCATTCAACGAATAAATCATAAGATTTATATTATAATAATGCTTTAAATATTTGAAAAGTTTTATTTCTTTTCGCCCAAAGAAAAAACACAAACAACTCTTAAACTCGCATAATCAGCAGTTGGCAAAGCGCAAATTTCTAGTGGCCTTCGGAGCCACCGCAGAACATTTAATTACAAAAAAGCTTCTTTATTGAAATCCTTCCTTCTGACATCACCACTTGATACTTTAATTAGCTTTAGAAGACCAACAACTCATAAGTAATTAAGAAGACTTCAAAGAGTTTAAGCCTCGCAAAAATTAATAAATTATTAACTTTGCGCTTGCATTAAGCTGATTATTTTTTACATTCGGTATTATATTTTCGAAATTGTTACCTGCTGCATTAATTACGCGCAATTTAGAAAATTCAATTAAAAACACCAGAACAGCAGCCGTGCATGCGTCGATAATGCGTTCGCATGCGATAAATATTAAATTAGTGAATTGAAACATAAATGTTGATAATATCTGTGGAAAACATACAAAGCATTTCCGTGAATTTACGATTTCAATTATTTAGGTGCCTACAATCAAATATACAACAGCTACGAACAATATTCTTTTTTGTAATTTATTATCGCAGTTTAAAGTTAAATTTTCTTGGCGTGTTCACAAGTGTGGAGACAAACACGCAGGCGAAAAATCAATGCAGAGTTTGTTTCTTAATTTTTGCGTTTGGGTATTGCGTTCTCTTTTAGAATTATTTAGTTTTACTGCTAAGGGGAGAAAACAGCGAGACTTTAAAGGATCTGCTACTGCTTTTGTGGATATTCAAAGGATCGACTCAATTATTTAGAGCAGACTTTTATAACCAAGATTAAAACGTTACCGTTTACGAATTATTGCACGAAGAGGATTAATAAATCGTCGAAGATATAACCACCGTGTAGTCTAGAAAGTATAACCGCATTTTTTTTTTCATAAAAAAAAAAACAAATTTGTGGTAGCAATTTATAGTTCATGCACTTTTTTATGCTGCTTTTTCTATCGGTGTTCAACATTTTTATTTGTTGGTTAAACAAACATTAATAAACGATTAATAAAAATGGTAAAACCAACAAAAACTTTGAAATTATTTTTTCCGCATTCGGCTTTAATAATTTTTTTTTATCGCTTGGTAAATCTTCAAAAAAAATTTTTTTTGCCCACAAAAAAGGTTTTATTTATTATTGGCAAAATTTATGGCGATTTCATAATTCAATTAGAACGGAATTTCTTTATGTTTGTGGACCACGTAAACATTTTTACGGCCAATATAATAAAACTTTACAAAAGATTCCGCCGTCAGAAACATTAACGAAAAATCCCCGACGAAATTCATTTTAATGCTTTAATTAAACTTTGTAAAGTTTTTGATCGATAAAGAAAATGACGATTGACATGAAACAGAAACATTTACTAGGAATCTATTCGAATATTCAATTTAAAATCAGAGTGCATGGTACACATAACAAGCCCCCACGAGCAGGTAAACTGGCCGTTGCAGGATCGATGAGATCAATGCACGTGTCTCCGTTGAAATATTCAAACTACTTTCGTATGACTCGATTTAGCTTCGGCTTTTCCGCGCTTTCCACTTCCATCATCTTCGCCGGAGACGTGGAATATATTTATTTGTCGACATTGTTTTCGTTCTAGACAATAAATTCGCTCGTAAAATACCATTCGCTTTTAAATTATTGCTCTGGAAGATTTCCCCGAGAGCGGACTAAGATTCAAAAATTGCTCTCATTCGAACGTTGTTGAATGCGGCACATATGCGTGATATGCGCGTCCGTGTGTGTGTGTGTGTGTAGATGGAGCGATAAAATGGGGGGCGGCAAAAGGGGCGAGCGCACAGTTTCCGCAGAAATTACACGAACGTGATGAATCTCGCAGTCGAGTAAGCACATGTTATTTCAATAAGGAAACGACGGACAGCATTTATTTCAGGAATTACAAGAATCGTGCGACGCACAACACACAGTGTTGCAAACGGAGAGCAAACGAATTCCGTGTGCGCGATTGTTTGCATTAAATGCAACTTGCATTTTTTTCATTTGCCCTCTGTATGAAAATGTTTCGCGCTCGATGACTGTGCTAAATTTTTCACAGAGCTAGGTAATTTTTTTCCTCTGCAGCAAAAGTGTCTTAAAGCATTTTTTCCGAGATAAAATGTAGCTGGAAAATAATGCAGCCATTCTCGTGATTGATATGGGAGATAAGCTGACAGTAAGATTGATCAGGCTATTTGGGGGTAACGAGTAAAAAGATGTCTTAATTAAATCGGTCGCGTGTACAACATTTTTATATTACCTCTTCAACGGGTTTGTGCAATTTTGCCGTTTTGGCTGCCGCGATGTGAATAGAGGTTGTATTATGATTGTGATTAAGCAAAGTTCCCGTCGACACAATGTTGCTTTATTGATGTCTCCATAGAGGAGTTGACATGCGGGACCCGGGAAGTGACTGAAAGGAAAATGTTGCACAACACTCCTAAATACACAAGCAGAAATACTATTGCGCGAAACTTAAACAAACACGAATGACAATTACGTTTATGGCTTCTAAAACGTGCATTTAATTGGATCGTCTATTATTCAGAGGTGCAGATACTTACATTTGGCTTATCGAGCTACATTTTAGGTCAGCAACAAATTTTACTTACATTTTCTATTCGTTTGGCTATTTTAAATTAAACTTTCTTTTAAATTGCATTTTCAGTTACGGTTATTTGTCTGCTCAACCACCTTCTAATGAAGAGGATTTTTTTTAAATTTTTATAGACATAATTTTTGCATTTAATAGTTTCAGAATTTAATACTTTTCAAAATTACATTTTGTATGCCAGGCCGAAAAGTTATATTTTCTAGTGTTCCTTTATATACCTACATAATTTAACTGAGGCGAAGCTAAACATTTTTCGAGCCAATCTGAGCGCGAATTAGATTGAAAGGCCCCAAAACTACCCTATATTAGGGTAAAATGTAACTGAGAAGTGTGTGTACTTTACGGAGAGGCAAAAAAATTTATACGCTGTGAATAAATAATATATTTTTAATGTTTTTTTAATTATTCAAAATCTAAATGAAAGTAATGAATGGTTCATATTAATTCAAAAGCATTTTTTCCAAGTAAATAATTTTGTTGCAAGATTTAATTATGGAAATATATTAAAACTATGAATTTTAGCATTATATTTGTTAAGTTGCATTAAAATAATAAATTTTAAAATTATGCCAAATTGAAGGAAAATGCTAATTAATTTCTTAGAATCAGCTTAACTAAATTAGGTAAATTAACTGCAACAACGAAAATTTCAATCTATCAAAGTAAAAATAAACAAACTTGTTATTGGAATTAGTTTTATTACAAATAACATCTTGTATAACATCTTGTATAACGAAACAAACCCACTAAAAAAAAATACTATCAATTAATTTTTGCAAGCATCTTTGGAAGCAATAAATTCAAAACTAAGTTTATTCCGTTTGATTACCAAAGTCAATAAATTAAAAATCGCTCGAAGAAGTTTCGAGTGGTGACAACTTTGAAAATTACGAGTTTATTTGTCGAATAAAGACGCACAGAAGAAAGATATATGCGACGAAGAGTAATAATATTGTCCATTATATTAAATTTAAAATTTCTTTGTGCAAAAATTGAAAAAAATTTAATATCCGTACTTAGAAGACATAATGTAGAAAGGGGTTTTTTCGCGTCGTCTAGACTTTAATCTCGCGGGCTCTTTTGGAAGCGCCACATGATTTTATGGTTATTTAAAATTATGGCGTAAATTTTTGTAGACCTAAAAGGATTTACCCCAAAGTCCTAACGTAACATTTTACGTGCAAAAAGGATGTGTGCTGCTTTCCCCAAACCTTTACACCCCAACAACCCCCCAGCAGCGGCAGCAGCAGCGGCGCCGATATTTAAACGCTTTTAAAGCCGGTACTTTTCCCGTTGGGCTTTCCAGGGCAATTGCACGTAATGAAAGCAATTAAAACTATCATCAAGTCATATATGAATGAGTGCATTTTTCATTGGCTCGCACAATAAAATGGAAAAATGCGCATCCATTTTATGGACCATAACTTAAGTATATACGTTGCATATCCAGCGATAAAACGAATATAACTTTAGGGCTGTTGTTTAGAATTAAATTGTACGCGAGAAAGAAAGTTCTCTTAACGCACTAGGAAACTAATGGACGAAGATCTTTATTGTTTTCTCTAGATGCTACAATGTGTGAGTGTCTGTCTGTGCTGCGGAGGTGTGTGTTTGTGTCGTGTTTGTTTTCAAGTCGGAGACACTAGGATTGAATTACTTTGTTTGCTTTTCTTTACATTGCGCCAAGCAATGAAAGTTTAATGAAGCTTGGGACAATTAAGTGCCAGTTAAACCCTTTACAAATAACTTCATTTTTTCTGCTAAGGCCGCTGCTGCTGCTGCTGCTGCTTTTACTGCTCGCGCTGATGGCAAAGACCGCTCTCATGATTAAACAAAGGCACGACGGCCATCGGAACTGTTCGAAGTTGTTTTTTCGTGCGTCGCGCGGCGAAAAAGGCAAAAAAATTTGCAGTGCCGAATGGAAATTTTATGGATTACGCCTCGAAATGAGAAAAAAATTACGCCGAACTTTTTCAATTGCCAGTATTTTACATAATTTCATTCCCTTCTGTTTTCATCTAATTATATTCCTGTTTGTTTTTCTTGCCTCTGTTTCGTCGTTGCTTCGTCCGAATATTCCTCTTTCGTCGAGGAAATGGTTTTTTAGATATTATGCGAGATTTTTCGTCTTTGAGCCAAGCTGGATAATTGTATATTTCGTTATGAAGTTTCTGCTTATACTTTCGGAATTCAAATTCATTTCTGTTTTTAATAAGTTTTTCAATTGTTACATTTTTGTTTCCAAAAATAGTATCATCCGTCAAGTTATAAAGTCATAATATTATGCTTAATTCAAGGATGAACTTTCTAGTTAACATCAAGTTTAGTAAATAGTAAAAATTTAATTATAAAGTAATAAATCAGTGTCAAGGGTGCATAAATCAGAAGCAAAAGAATGCAGTAATCTCTTAAGGAAAACATTTATCCTGGTAAATATATAACTTCAAACAAATCTTTTGTCATCGCGTTCTTGAAGCAATTTTCCTAGGAATGCGCTTTCAGGTGATAAAAAGCAAATTAGTGCTAGTCGAAAGGATCTTTATTGTTCCTTTTTATAAGTTTATAACAAAGAAAAGCAAAGTTGAAGGTGCGATCAAAGGCAAGACATTCTATCGTTGGCCCTCGACGAATCCATATAATTTTTCTAGTCTCTTTGCGCGAAGTAAATTATATCATATAGTATTTGAATAAGACACCTTGATAATTGATCGGCAATAAAAAGCGATTTATGGGCCTGTACACGTTATTATAATCTTGGCGCGAATTATTCATGGGTGGCTGTCGTGGACAGCGACATCTGGTAGGCTGGCGGAAGGGGCGGTGAATTTCCCTACGTCGTCCGGAAATGAACCCAAGAAAGAGATTGCCCATAAACCAGCAGAAGTACCGGATCAGCGAGCGGACTAACCGGAAGTCAAATCGCGGTCATTCCCGTCTACCACACGAGCCAAAAATCTTTTTATTATTGCTCTCCCGTGTCGTCTTCTTTTCATCTTTTTTTCCTTCACTTCTTTATTGCTCCGTACTACTCGAATCAAACTTTTATAATTATAGTTTCATATTCTTTTTGAGTGCGTTGGCTGGAGCGGAATGTGGAATATGTGGCTTGCTTAAATTTAACTCGAATGCTTCTAATTTATGGGGACAATTTCGTAATTAATTATTTAAATAATAAATTGCTTAAAGAGCTTCAGGCATGTTCCAAACTTTGACTAAATGAAGACGCAATTTACCTATCTGCATCCCTTCAAGTCTTCACAAGTTTTATCTTAGTTAAATTGGACCATTAATGAAATAAAAAAATGTGCTTTTTCGGAGAAAAAAATTATTTGAATAGTTTTATTTGTCAAACTTTTCTTCTTCTAAAAATTAATCGTTTTTTATTAATTTCTAGTTATCATGAATTATATCTACTTAGAATAAGTTGTAAAGTTAGATTATTTTCATTTAAAGGTAAAATATTATTAATTCGTTTTTGGATAATTTATTTGAGTTTCTCAAATCGCATATTAAGAGGTCAGGGGAAGAACAACTTTAATCAAGCAGTCTGAATGATTCCATTGTAAAATCTGTTTAAAAAGAATTTAATACCACTTCATTAATAAATATTCTTTGAGCAAAAATGGCTTTTTCATTTATTTGGATATAAATAACACTGATTTATAATGTTATCAGTTTTTTCATTGGATGACAAATGCTGTTCTTCCCTTGACCCCTTCATATGGGAAACATAACATTTCCAAAAGTTTGACTTTTCTCCTGGCTTCCAATTTAAAACCAGAAAATCAATGATTTTTTTGATAATTAATGTTATGAAAACGATTTTAATTAGGAATAAAATAATACTCCCTTAGTACCAAATAACCCATTGATTAACGAAGATAAATAAACTTAACGGGATTTAATCATTCTATCTTGAAAAAAACAATGCTAAATCTAATATTTAAGTGGTAGTCGGAGCAAATTTGAACAATTTATTATTATTAGTTAAAAAAGAGCAGAAAATATAATATCAAAATCACATCCATTAAGAGTAAAATGAGGGAAGTTACAATTAATCAAAGTACGCTATATGAACAATCAAATTTTACAGGATCTATCTTCAGCATAAAGTAGGGAAGAGACTGGTCCGCGGTGCTAATAACGAAGCTACTACAAAATTCGTATTTTATGTAAATTTTGAATTACTACTTGTGAAATAGTAACGTAAAAAATATGAAATTTGGATTAAAATTTTAAATTACGTATAAATATTAATACATTTGAATAAAATTTATTTTAGTATTTGTATACTATAATACTATAATTTGTTGTAAAATAAAACAGAAATGTTTGCCATATTTTGAGACACAGGGAGTAATTCTGTAAAACAGATATTTTTAAATACATTCCCATTAACTTACCACTATTTACACAGATTATTTAATTTTTTACATAAAAAATTAACTTATTAATTCGAAAGTCAGAAGAAAATTTTGCATAGAAAAATATGATGAGCGTAAAATATTGATAGCCTAAATAGGCTATGGTTAAAATTAACCATTTAAATGAACCTCAATCTGTAAAAAAAGTATTGAAGTTTCCTATAGGTTTATGAAAATGGCAAACTTTTATTAAATTTTCATCAATCTAAATTAAATTAAATTAAATATTCCTCAATAACATGATTGATGTAAAATTACAACAATTTACAAATTATGAATGAAAACTTGAGAATTCCGAGCTCGAATCAAAGGAGAATTAACAACAAGTTAAGCAGAAATTAGTGCATTAGTGATAAAACTGGTGGGAGTTGTTGCTGTCATCCCTCCAGTGCATATATCTTCAGTAGCATAATAAACTATTTCGAGGATAGCGGTTATTTCGGCAGTAACATTTCCAGTTCCACACCAACAATGCAACTGACCTCTATACGTATTCGTATCTGGATTTGAACACAATTGCTTTCATAATTAATATGCACTAATATAGTGTACAAGCAGGCGGCATCCTTGCATACGACGCCTGGCGTCGCGACGCCTGTCTATGACTCTTCTACGAATTGCTGCTGCCGGTGCCGCTGCCGCCGCCACCGCTTCTATTTCACATACCATTTTCATGCCAACGTTTCGAACGAACGAACGAACCAACAGTTTTACAAATGCCGGCTGAACAACAGCGTAAAACAGATCTGTGTGACACACAGAATATAACGTGGAAACAATATGAGTGGCAATATAAAGCACACTGACGAATTTCGCCGTCACACACCATTCTCTCATCCGTTATGTGTGTACAGTGTACACAGTGGCATGGAACCAACGTTATCCTGTTCGCATTTCCACCCACGCGAGCACACAATTATGCCACTTGCTACTCTGTATAAGGGAATTTGAAGGATATTTGGAGATTTCTTTTTGTATGCACTCTTTTATTTCAAACATATAAGCCTGTCTATATACAGGGTGATTGATTTAAACCATACCCTAACGAGTTTGAAGCTCCCATTAGAGTTATGAATTTGAAAATTTGGTTATAACCGTATCCCTACCGGACGGATCTTTCTAAAATATT